>OMNW01012941.1:42998-61874 GCA_900303245.1 Selene dorsalis | reverse complement strand
AACAGAAATCAAATAAAATGCAAAAATGAATAGGAATATCGAATTTTATCCATAATTGTAAAAAAAAAAAGAAAGAAAGATGAAAAGTAGCAATTAAAATTTTAACAGAAAACCATGCAAATAAAATTTCCTCCTCAGGTTTAGATGCTTACAGATCATGACTAAATGTGGAGGATCTCCTTATGTGAGATTAATGCTGAAACATCATAATTCCGAAAATGTAAATTTGCATAGCAACAATGTACAAATGTTTACCCAGTACCACAGTTTATGGATATTACTTTGACTGAGGTATTCTGCTTCTTTCTTACAGTAAATTGCTATATGTAAAATCATATCCTTGTTATAAGGCTGTTCTTTTGTGTGGTTGTATTGTTTCCTCAAGGATACTTTTAAGATATGGTGACAGGACATTTAGTGTGTGTGCCCTGTGCATACTTTTTCCGTTGTTTTGGGAGTTGCAGGCTAAAAAGCTTGGGAACCCCTGCTCTAGGAAATCATTCCCTAAACCCTTGGGGGATTAACAAATGAAGTATCCACCCTTTCATCCATTCATCAACATCCATCCAACAGTGGATGAAAGACAGAGATCTGCTTACTCTGTCTGCTCTCCATCATCCGGCAGTATGTTGCGGGTGCACTGCAACAGGTAGTTTCTGAGAAAGAGGCCCCGGAGTGGGTGCTGGACCCCACGGCACATCTCCACCAGGTCCTTGAGAATGTCCTTACGAGACTGAGGGAAGGAGCGGACGTAGACCACGCCCACTGTGATTAACAGATAGCTGGGGAGAGAAGGGCAGAGCAAAGAGTCTCAATCTGATGATGTATTTGTATAAATCCCCTGCAAACATTTGTCTGTAGCCTGACATCCATCTATCTATGCATCCGTCCAATTAAATCACTAACACCACAGGAAATCTTCAATCTTCAATTTCTTGAATCTTGAAGCAAAAAAACAAACACAGCCAATAATGTATCGTCCCTAAAATATTCTGTTTATTATTATGTTTTTTTTATTCATGTACTTTCTGCACTGAATTTGAGTTAGATGTCTTTTGTCAATTATGTTTTACCAGTTTGAATTTGTGTCATTTTAGTTTGTTTTCAATGTCAAAGTCAAATCATACTGCATCAAGGTAGACAGTCACAACACTGACAAGTTAGCAGAAACCACTGGTGCCTGTAAATAATCACCAGTCCCCACTGAAGTAAATGAAAGTCTGCACTGGGCACTTAACCCTGATGAGCACCGCCAAACACTCAGTCTGCAGTGTGTTCCAATAAAACGTATTGATCTGTGACAGAAAAACTTTTCTTCATGTCAAAATAAGAGTCTGAATTTGTGCTGGAAGCACAGTTAATGTGATACTCACAGTCTGGGGATGATGTTCCCCGCATACTGGACCAGCTCATACAGATCTGCCACCTTCCGTCCTTTAGCGAACTCATCAGTCAGATAAACCTCCAGGTAGTGGAGCTCATCAGAGATGGCCATGTCTGAGAAAGACTGTTAAGGACCAGTGCAAACCCACTACAGTGTATCCACAGGCAACAATGACTGCGCATAGTGTATCAACACACTGGCTTCACTGATCCAAAAGTGTCAGGACAGAGGTTTGACAAGGACAAAATAGGTCTGTAACATGGAGGGAGAAGAGGGAACAGCATATCTGGTCTAACCACAACACAAGGCCCCAGCACTAGCAACATTAATAATCTCTGCTCTACGCTGGGGACCTGATTCAACAACGTTTGGTCCAACACCGCCTCACTCAGCTGAGGAAGCTGGCTAAAGTTAGATCATTCTGTTCATTTGTTGATTTCAAAAAGGCCACACAGGCTTTTACTTTTACAAGAGGGGATGATTGCGAAGCACTTTATTCTGCTATCAGCAGATGGCACATCTATAGATTGCAATTGATTCAAAGTGCAAATCTGCAGCTCTCTGGCAGGTTTAACTCCGTATCTCCTTTTAAATCTCTCTTCAGACTCACTTGTATCCCAAGGCCTTTTATCAACTGCTGTTTTTATAGTTTATTTTAGTGCGGATTTTTTTTTTTTTTGTCTGAGAGAGCCAGTGAAATCAGTGAAACCGCATTTCTTTCTCATCATCTGTGTTTGTTCACTGGTGGTGGATACACAGGGTTTTTTAATGTAAACCATTTGATTAAGATGGAGTCTTCATCCATTTCAGGCAAATTTTCGGTGTGGAAATGAGGCTTGCGCACATGTGCCCAATTTCTTCAAGAGTGAGATTAATAAGGAGGAAACATGCATATAAAGCTCTATAGTTCTGACAAAGGCTACATCAGCTTCTGTGAATGGCCCATTATGTGGCTAGGACGGGAAAGAACCACATAGCCGTGAATAAGTGGCTAACTCTTGGAGCTGAGCCGAGGTGGGGAGTTAACAGTTGAGCCTCTCAGTGTGAGTTGTTTTTCACAGAAACTAGTTTTTGGAACCTGGACTGTGCTGTCTAATGGGAGGGAGGAGATCCTCAACTCATGCAGCAGCCAGTCACTAGCGAATCAAACATTTGATGTGGAAGTTGGATAAAGCTTCCACCCTCCTTTCATTGAACCATGTTGTTTCAGAGCAGGCACCAGTTGGGTCCTCCACAGAGCCGCTGGAAGACTCACATGGTGCTCACATGGGCAACAGCAGAGAAATATGAAGTGACAACATGAGTGACTTTCTGAAATGTAACTGGCATAAGCTGCTTCTTATTTGCTGCAGGGTCAGGTTGTTCATCATGTTTGGTGTTTAACATGTCTAGAGACATGTAACTGTTAATACAGTCAAACGGATAACATTCAACACAAAATTCAACAGAAATGTCAGACTGCAGTTCCTCCACAGCCTGATATACAGCTGTAAAGGATACAGAGCTCGTAGTAGCTCTTTGGAGAAAGCATGGAAGTCCTCAGCTCCCCCAGCATGTTAGAGGCATGCTTCAGAGCATCCATCAGCTTGTTCTTGTCCTGCAGACCACACAACACAGTCACGCTACGACCATGCTAGACCTTTACAACCAAAGCATTTCAGTAATTACAGAAATTAAAGAAAAAAAACTTTATACCAGTTATGTCACATATATAAAAAGTTACAAACTGGTTTGAATGCACACCCTCATCTCTGAGCCTTCATTTAAGTATAAATGACAATTGTGTCATAACATTTCATTGTTAAATCACACAAATCATACTGTCAAGATGTAAGAGAGTGGACCAGAGTGAAAATCACATTGTTATTTTCACATATTTTTCCATGAAAATTACATGCAAAATGACAATCCTCGTGATAATTATGGGTCATCATAATATCTGCCAGAATAATTTTCCCTTTATTTCTTGCATATTTCCCAGCCCTTGTCCGGAACCAGCTAAAAATGAACTAACCAAAACAACCACAGCTGGCTGGCCTGCCCTTATTTTCCCATTTTCCTACTGAGCTAAATGACTTGCATATAGGTTTGCTGGGTTAAGATAATAATGTCTCTTTAACACGTGATGAGAAAAAAAAACAATTTGTGATATTGAAAATATGTGCTGAAAAAAATCCAGCAGTTTGCCCTCAGCGAATTATCAAAACAGGGCTGAGGACAAGTGATTTAAATAATTACCAACCAGTAACCAACAACAAACTGAAGTCATCCTACCAGGCATCTCTTCATCTGGAAAGATTGGACCTTGACAGCCTGCACAGCTTCATCAAGAAGCTTCTCCTGCTCATCCTGGGGAGACTGCTGTGTGGTCGGCTGCAGTCAGAGAAAAGCAACAATGTTTAATGAATCTTTGTTTGATTTAAGGAAGATGTCATCAGACAGCATCTCACTGTGATGAAATAAAGCTGCTTTCTTCTGTCTATATTGTGCATTTTCTTGATTTATATTTCTGTACTTATTTATATCCTTTGTCTCTATTTTTTATATATATATGCCTTAGACCTTTGTCAGTTTCCTCTTTCCTCTTTGGGGAAACTAAAGGCTCGTATTATGAAATTATCTTATCCTATCTTATCTATCTAGAATCTGCTATATCAGCAGGGGACTTCACTCTTCTGAACTGGCCTGACTTACAAACAACACAATTCCTGATGGGACTTTCTCTTGCACTTCTCATGGAAAATTAGAAATACCTTCAGATTATGCTTTGTGCAAACTTAATAAAGTGAAGATCTGGGGTACATGACAATGCTAATGCATTTGTTCCTTGTTCCATCTTCACCTGCAGGAGCTGACAGTAACCGTGTCCTGTGTAATACATAAACATAACATGGGCTGCCCAGAATAAGTCCCCGAGCCTGGCTGACCCATCACTGTGTCAGGTAGCCTAACTCCTTCTGTTTGCGGTTAGCGCAGATACGTCCGGGTTACACTGACTCGTTTACGTACATGTACGAAAACATTACCAAATGTATGTCCTCTGGCCTTTTAAGATGTTGTGTTTACCAGACACAATTTCCACTTTTTTGAGCTGAAACGAGACCAGGTCGTTGACATTTTGCGATAGTAAAAATATATGACACAGCAAAGCGGAAGAGTATGCTAAACAACAGCTAGCGTTAGTAGCTGTCACCTGTGTTGTCCTGGATATCCCAGAGTTTGTCGGCTACTTAAAGGTTCATTTAACCCAACACATACAGTATGTCGCATATGCTGGATGTGGTGTGATAAAATCCGTATAGATAACGTCGATAAAATGGAGGTGTAAGTGAGACAGTTAGCTGCACCGCTGCAGTCAGTCGGTAGCTAGCTAGCTTTGCTAACCGCTGTCAGACGTTAGGCCACAGTAGGCAGCACACACACACACACACAACCTGATTCTGGGTCAGTTTAACACACTGCAGATTTCAATCGTTGCACCGAGCAAAGACGAGCACGGGCGGTATCCGAAGGACACACGCTGGTATACACAGAAAAAATACGTATTTAGAGAAATGCTTACCATGATTATTGGATGTGTATCAGATCAGTCGGAGAGGCTGGCCTGTCATGTGACTCACATTAACGGTGCATTCACGGTCCGCTCTCGGCTCCCACCACCTCGGAGGACAGGCGTGGCCAGTGACCCGTGATCAGCTGCTGGATGTCGGTCACTTGGACACTGTCAACATCTTGGTTGACGCGAAATATTTTCACTTTAATTGAACAAACAAGTTTATACAGTGGGAATGAGAGAGTGCAGCTCCAAATGTCACAACATGAGCATCAGAACAAACGGTCACAAATAAACATGAACGGTATACCGAGAGGTGTTTATTGGAGGTTTCAAAGTGGATGTAGAAGTGTGGCGTTCATGGTGGCATTGTATGTTTTATTCCTATGTTAACTGTTCTATGCAAGAACGCGGACGACGTTAACCCCTGGTTGTGAGGAGACCTGGAGTCCTGAACGCACCTTCCCTTTTTTTTTAATCGTGAAAACTTTATTCAACAAGCATATGTAAAGTGAACAACATCTGAGAGGTGAGGAACGCGTTAAAAAGCGATATTAATGGTTGTAATAATAAATAAAGAGGCACACACACACACACACACACACACACACACATTCCTGTATGGGCATCATAGTGAGCTCCAGGTAAGTCTGCAGATGGAGTGAGGACCACCCTTTCTGCTACACTTAGAGAGAAGTACTCTCAACTTTTCCCCACTAGATGACCCCCTGATTCCATGTACCACCTCAGATTCTTTAAGAAACAATCAGCATTAAAACACAAGACTAGTGAAGTGAGGACACTTTCATGGGCGCCGTTTTGGATTAGTGTGTAGCTAGACTACTTGACTTATGCCACTTTTCAAGTCTTTGAAAAGTTTTTCCCTCCTGCCTCTCAGGCCCTGAACCCTGACTGAGTTCAACAACGCCAGCTCTAAGTGACTGAGTGAGAGAGCCTGAAAGGGTCCAGATGCTGTGATAGGAATGGGACAGGACCAGGACCAGGACATAAACTGAGCTGATGATATGACAGTGGGACACTCACACACTTGATGTGAACGAGCCTAAGCCATATACAGTCTATGGTATGTAAGAGACCAGACTGTCACGCAGTCATTAACCTGAAGGACCAGGCCAGGGACACAGGAGCCCATTTCCCTCCCGCCTCTTAGGCCCTTAACCCTGACTGAATCTTAGTTTGGTGAGATATACAATAATGATTCCAGTTTGCAATACTTGTTATGGTTATTCAACAAAGTGTCTACCACAGGGAGTAAGAAGCTGAGACCTGCAAGCCTAGCATGCTGGCATAGGAACAGGAGGCTGGACACTGATAATTCTCATGAATGTCAGGACAAATGGTCTCTGGCTGTCCAAAGTTACTACAGCTGACTGGATACACTGGTGAAGTTGACTCTCACTCTGGTGGTCCTGAGGACATCACACACATTGAGATGAAGTGCTGTACACATGATCCCTGCCCTGTAGCTGCTGATAGTGGAGCTGTGCTTTCTTTTAACATGCATCTTACATATGAGCCTTATCTGACAGAGAGGTCAGGGGTGGAGATCAAATTATAAAGACAGTAGATAGGTGGCTTAGATTCAACAGCATGTTTAATGAGTGTGTTGGTCATGTAAAGTGTAAGGAAAACAGAAGAACACCTGCTTAAAGCCGTTCACTTGTGATAAGATCACCTCAGACATATAGTGTCCGGCCTAAATGCCCTCACTTTACAAAATGGTTACTGTACAGTAAAAATCAAAATAAATTGGGGGAAATATTTAGTTCAATAGTTTCTAGACAATGTGACCCAATGTCTTAAAACCAGCTTGATTGATTGTCTTTGTATTACTAACGCCTTACTTTGAAAACCGGAAGTTATCTCGCTCTGTATTAAACTAGTGCTGACTTTCCCAGTGGACTCACTTGACCGCAGTGAAACAAAACACAGAATAATTACAATGCAGTCCTGATTTCCCACCTCAGGCATCTTAACACCAGATAATTTATATGATCACAAGATAAGTCAGTAACTCACATGTGACTTCAAGGTTTTAAGAGAAGACTCATGAAGCTAAATGCTTGGGGTCTCTGTCTTATGTCTCTCCCTGACTCTGTGTTAATGTCCTTGACAGACAGAGTGACATGTTTTGAAGTGGGGATCAGTCCATTCCAGATGTGTCACATACGGATAGAGAAATGTAGTCCTATGCTTGTTGTCTACCTGCCGTTGTGTGTTTCGTGGGCTGCAGCCTGGACCCCATGCACGCAGTTAACTGTATTTTATCAATGCGGGTTAATGATGAAACGTATTTGTTGTTCAGAAATTCTGTTTTACTACAAAATAAAGCACTGATAAGAGTACTGTTAAAGTACCAGATCCTTAAGCAGTATCAACAAAATCCAAACAATACCGATCTGTACTATAAATTGTAAAATCTTACAAATGTGTTAAAAAGGAAGAACTGAAATATCACATTGACATGAGTATTCAGACTATAACTACACCTGGATCGTAACTTGAAGTGGTCCATGATCCTTGATTGACATCTGCAGTGAAATGCACATTTATCTGTAAGTGGTCACCAGTGCACTATTTTGTGCTGCAGTCTGCAGCAACATGTCTAACCTGAACACAAGGAGACTGGACAAGCTGGGTAAAAAGGCTGGGACTGTGATTGACAGGAGTCTGGACTCGCTCAGCACTGTTGTTGAGAGACATGTGCAATGGAAAAGACCGGACATCACACCAGATATCCTCTGTACAACAGCCAGCGATTCATCTATGCTGCTTCGTCTTTATCTATACTATCTGTATCTATCTGTCTATCCCACCAATGACACTAGCTGTATTTGTCCACACACTCCGGTAGGTGGCAGTAATGCCCCTGAAAGCTGGTTGTTGACTGCCAATAATCATTCACGAAGAAAAAGACGGGGCCGGAAGTGCAGTGGAAACATGGCGGCGCACAGGGCGAGTTCGCGTCTGTCACAGAAACTAGCCCCCTGTCAGTAGTAAAAAAAAAAAAAAAAAAATTAAACACCTTATGTCAGTATGTGGACGAACAGCAGAACAGCGGGAGCTGCTCTTAAAGTCCTCCACCGCCTCCAGCACTGCTGTAAACCCACGCTGCTGTCGAGGAGAGACACTGACCATCTGCAGCGGCGAATCTGCAGGTTCATGTCATCGTCGGGACCTCCGTGGAGGCTGCTGTTCTTCGGCACGGATAACTTTGCCGTAGAGTCTGTAAAACTCCTCACATCCAGCAGGTGAGCAACAACACACCTCACACCACACCATTGTCACATTTGACACAAATTAAGTTCAGGGTGACCAGTGTCCCAGTTTTCCTAGGACAGTTCCTAGTTGTCCTCAGAAATGTCCCAGTTTCTAACAGTGAATTTGAACGGGACGTCTGGCATTGTCTTTTGATCTTGATAATTTCTGATTACTTCCATCCATCTCCACCATCATCACCAGCATTTTCTTGATTAAACCCCAATCCTAGTTAAAGGGGTTAGAAGGGCCGTGAGAGCATAACTGCCCTACATATTGTGTTTGCAGGAGCTCTAGGGAAGGCATCGTGGAGTCTGTTGAAGTCGTGACTTTCCCTAGCGAAGTCCCAGTGAAGAAGTTCGCTGAACAGAACCACCTCACAGTCCACAACTGGCCCCCTGACATTGCGGATGGACAGTTTGATGTTGGGGTCGTGGTGTCTTTTGGCTGTTTACTGCGTGAAGGACTCATCAACAAGTTTCCATAGTGAGCAGATTTTGTTTTGCTGTTTGTTGTTGCTCTGCTCTGCCTTTGTGTTGTTGTCTCTTAAATATCATCCTCAGTGCTGACCTTAAACCCAATGGCCATGCAAATCACAAAACTGCAGTTAAACCAGATATTGTAATGTCAGTCACAGTGTGAATATGCTGTGTCATTGCAGCGGTATTTTGAATGTTCACCCCAGCCTGCTGCCTCGGTGGCGAGGTCCAGCGCCTGTCTTTCACACCATTCTCCATGGTGACAGAGTGACAGGAGTCACCATCATCCAGATCCACCCTCACAGGTAAATGGAGTGAAAAACCTCTCTGTCTTTTTCTTACTGCAAACACAAACAGTTGAAACATGATTTTACATCCCAGGTTTGATGTGGGCCCCATTCTCAACCAGGAGCTTCACCAGGTTTCTGAGAAGTGTACTGCTGATGAGCTTGGAGCTGTCCTTGCCATTAAGGGAGCGCATCTGGTGAGTTGTAGGGACATGGGTGTTAGAAGATGATAAAGGCTCATGATCATAACATAGTTGCTGTATTTGTATTCCTCATTGCAGCTTGTTGACACGTTGAAGACCCTTTCTGAGCGATTGCCACATAAAAGAGAGCAAGGAGAGGCTGGTGCAACATTTGGTTCGTAGGTCTAAACATATTTACGCTCAAAATGAATCAAGAGCAATCCTTCAAACTTATTCTTAATCTAATTTCCCCCCAACAGCCCCAAAAATTAAAACCTCCATGAGCTGGGTGGTGTGGGAGGAGCAGACCTGTGACCAAATTGATCACCTGTATCGCGCCATTGGATTTATGGTAATGATGACTGATCTTGGGTCATATTCCCTATCTAACTACCTATCTAGCTGTTCCTTGCATCGCTGTGTATTGAATTGTATTGAATATTATAATCACCTATTTCAGCACTAATCTTTGTGGACATGGTTCATAGGTTATTTAAAAAAAAAAAAACAGACTAGCAACGAGGGGTGGTTAATTCTCTTACCTCTGCCATCAGATGCCTTTGAGGACCACATGGATGGACAAAACAATCAAACTTCTGGATTTTGTAGGAAAATGTCACATTTCACTCTCAGGTAGGTTTTTTAAAATTTGATGTACATGCATACATTTTGCCATTATTGTTAAGTTTTGGTACAAAGAATATAAAAAAATCATTTTGATCCACATGGTCAAAACTGGGGTTTCCATGTCTGTCTGTGTTGGTGAAGTCAGTACTGTAACTGCATTTGAGCATGCAAATCAAAAAGTACATCTTGGTCTAGAGGATGACCTTGGAGAAGCCAGTGCAAATGTTAACAACTTTCTCTATTTGTATTTTTCTTTCATGTTAAAGTATTTCACCATCTCTCAGTCCTCAGTCTCAGTCCTCTTGTTAAGAAAGTGACTCATTTATTGTCCCAGTGTTATGAATAAAGTTAGTTGTGCATCTGTGTTGAGATCTGACATGCATGGGCATGTTTTTGTTGGCCTCTGCTTCTCCAGTAATGTGCCATGACCCTGAACTGTCATATATGTTATATGTTGTGATATATGTTGTTTGCAGATCAAACGAGGAAACCTGTCCCTGGCACAGTGACCTATCAGAAGGAGACAAATACTTTGGCAGTCTGCTGTAAGGTCTGTGCACCACTGTTAAACTAATTTGGATTTATTTTCTCATATTACTCAACCCCCACTGCCTCAGCAAAACATCTGTATAAAATTGTAGTCATTCATCAGAACTTGTTTTTTTTTTTTTTTACATCATGTGCGAAATGTCCTCAGCAGCAGAATTTAGATGTATGTCAGTTTTGATCTTAGATTCAGAATTGTTCGACCCCTAATCATGCATGAAGCCTTTTTGCAAACAAATTTTCATGCCGTAATACTGCGTGTCCAATCTTTTAATGCCAGAGGACACATGTATTTAGTCCTGAGCCATGACCCCTTGTGTGAATGATTGAGCTCATTAGTAAATATCACTACTAATGGGCACTGGGCCTCAGACTTAAGTCTTGTGGTGGAGAATCAACCAAAATGTCTTCATACAATATATTCCTTCATCAGGGTAATTGAAAAATTAAACACTTAAACGTCACCTTCAAGTCTATAACACACTAATAACCTGGCCAATGTGTCTGGAATCTCCTGAATTCACTGTTCACTCCCTGTCTCCGTGGCACTGCTGCCATGTCCTGTGACTGGCTGATTAAGGGTCAGAAATAGTACCAATGTGGAGATAGTGACACCCAGTGTTCACAATAGGAACTGCATCAGATGCCTTTTTGGTGAAAGGTGAAACCTGATTGACTCTTTACAGACAATAGAAGCTCTGTCTTTACTCCAGACTGATATATTTTCATTTTTCCAATAAAGCCTGTATCAAATAAAGGTACAATGTGTCATCCTGATATTGTTGTCACTCACATCTGTATTCTCTGTTCCAGGATGGCTGGGTTGGATTCAGGACGGTGCTCCTGAAAAAAAGACTGTCAGCAACTGACTTCTATAATGGCTACCTGCACCAAAATGCATCATATCAGAGAGGAGTTTTTGTCAGTAGAAAAAGAGAAAGTATAGCACATCAGATCAGAGAAAATTCAGTGATGTGATCTCACAACAATAATTTTATTTCATGATGTGAAAAATGTAATTTGACATCGATCTAATGGAAATGACCGTAGAAAGGTTGTTGCTATTGTCTGTTTTAAGACATCTGCATCTACAGTACTTTTACTCTGTTAATGTATTTATATTGTAAATTGAAAGAAATAAAATAAAATAAATGTGCTGTTTGCTGGTGTACCAGGAACAGTCATGAAAACTGCTCTATTTATCTAAAAGCACTTTCCTGTGAGATCTGTGATCTGTGTGATTTAACTGACCTGTCTTCTTGAATGTAAATTATTCTTAAAGGTGCCTGTCGAAAGAGTAAATGTCAACCCATGGGAACATACACCAATAACATACAGCTGCTGAGGAATGACTCAAGTGCACATCATCTATGTGCCCACAGACATGAAAGTGGGGGCGAGCTTGGTGTATGCTTTTTGCCAAGTGAGCAATTTTCATGGGAATGAATAGGGTGCCATCTTTAACTGTTGTATTCATGCATTAGCTGCAAACTCTGCCTACCCATGCAGTGTTGTCAGGGGGCTGGAACCAGTGCAGCTGACACAGGGTGAGGGTGGGATACACCCTGGACAGGTTGCCAGTCTTTCACAGGGCTGACATATAGAGATAAACACCCTCACACTTAACACGCACTTAAGGGTCATCAATTTACAACAAACTGGGCAAAGTACAAAATATAAATAGATACAATATGTACAGTAATGGCATGCAATATAGACGAGAAGAAAGCAGAAGCATGATTGTGATATTGCACAGTTTTGCATTAATTATTGCACATAGAAAGTGAATGAAATGTCCTTGGTGTGTTTAGACTGCTGAGTGTAATGTTTGTGTAAGAGTCTGACAGCAGCAGGGGGAAAGACCTGTGGTATTTCTCATGGGGTGGAAGGTAATGACTAAGCCAGGTCCACCACCACCACCTCCTTGGTTTTTCCACTGGTGAACAGGAGGTGGTTCTAGTGGCACCACTTCACAACAACTTCTACAGGTGGCAGTTGGTAGAGCTCTGAGGTATGATGTCACAACATGTGACACAACATGTGACAAAATGGTTGTCTCATTCCCAAATGCCCAGTTTGCTCATGAGAACAATTCAATGTCTCATTGTGACACATAGACCATACACTCTGAACCAGGGTACTGTGGTTTCGGTATTCTCTATTGTTCCAGTATTTAACTATGATATATATATCCATTACACAAAATTGATGTACATGCTAAAAAGCCAGGAGGGTTTGGAAGGTTTTAAAAAGTGCAGTTTATATTTACTTGGGTTGTCTTTGCCTAATATTAAAATTTGTTTGATGATCTTAAACATTTAAGTGTGACAAATATGCAAAAATGTTCAGAAAAGAATTCAGGAGGGGAGCAAATACCTTTTCACTGCAACTGCATATATGTGATACATTTCTGTATAGTGTGTAAAATCATAGTTTAACTAGGTTTAATGCATGCGTATCACCAAGCCCCTTTTTAATGGGGTACAAGCCCCAGTATAAATGTCATATAGGCGGTAGACTTTAATGCTTAAAGAATAACTAAAGTCAGTTGACTGAGTTGTGTCACAGATGGCTAGCGACGCTGATGGTTTAATACCCATTATCTTTAAATCTTATTTCCCAGTTTTATTCTCTCAAATTCAATAGATATCAGGTAGTTACAGATTTTTTTAGTCTTTAAAATTTATTTTATTCATACTTTTGATAACTGTTAAATGCCCCAAATGTAATTATGCTATTTTTATTTTAAAACAAAAATCATAATCAAATTTTTAGATATTTGCATATCAACCTAAAGGTGTTATTTTCCTTGCCCCATTTTTCATGTTTTTATCTTTTTCTGTCAAAAAACTATTATTGAAATTTTGCTTTGAGGACATACGATTTTTTTCTTGTATTCGTTATGTGCAGCTCTTTTGTTTGTTTGTTTGTTTGTTTGTTTGTTAAATGCGTCCATGCTTAATAAGGATTAAACCCAAACCTCTTTGAGAGCTTGCAGAAAATTAGGAAATGATTGTCCATGCTAGGGTTCCTTTTTATGGACCGTACCACATTACTCTTCAAACCAGGGAACCGGCACTTGGATTTTCTCTACCGCATTAAAGAGCACGAAATACCAACTACTACTCATCAAGACGGGACTTTTTACTTAAAAATAACAATCCCACACGCAGTAATTTAAATCCATATCGAGGCAAATGTCATATATAACACTGCCTCTTGCCGCCCCCCTCCTCGGTCCCACCCCCACTTGCAGCTGTCGGGTGGTAACGGTTCAGCAGAAGAGACTGCCATTTTACACGGGGACAGCTAGCTAAATCACCAAAGTGATTGACCACAACTTATTGGCCTGCAGTAGTAAACTAGTTTTTCCAGTAACACAGTGTCAACAGCGTTTCACTATAACCAAACAACCATCAAGGCTTTTTGTTTTTAAGCACGAGTCATATAAACAGTGGCGTAAAAACACGGGTAAGTTGGTCAATCCCAAGTTGTCAACGGCTATTCTAGCAAGCTAACGTTACCACAACATACCCACGGTATTTCACTCGCTAGGCAGTTGTTGGCTTGTGCATTTAGCTTTTGCTACTGGTTATAATGTAGACGCTACTTTTACGGTCTGAATGGCGGTGTGATAATGTGACAGTAATGTGTTGACAAAATTACGTCATGACAGAGTTGGTCTGGTTTTGCACAAGTGGGCTGCTGTGTGTGTTTCAGGTGCAGTTAGCCAACAACAACCTCTACAGGGGCTTTAGCCCGAGAGCTTGTCAAAGATTTATGGTTAACATACATAAATGTACGAAAGAGGAGGGTCTGGCCGTGATGTCACCTAACGCGGAAGTCGCTACTGTCACTCCTCCCTCTGTCCTGTCATCGTGCAGTCGCATGCAGAAACCTTGCTAAAATATTAAGGGGCTGTTGTGCAACTAATCACACCAACTGGTCCAGAAGACTAAAGGCATACCAGCTTCTTCTAAAGACAAGCATTGTGGTGTATGTGCAGGATCTGTTTATCTAGTGTTAGACAAGCACACACTAAACACATTAAAGTGTGTAGTAGTATTTCAAAAGCCTGACAACCAGAGTGCTATATATATATCATTACAGCAACACAGACAAATCCCACTATGACATATAACCATGTGGCCATACTGTAAGCATTCAACAGTAAAACTTCAGCAGCAAGCTGTTCACATTTTAAATGTGTCCTTGTTTGATAAAATCAGCAGGCTTACATTAACAGTTGTGAATTATAATTGGCTATGTTCATTTTTAAAAACTCAGAGACAACAGAGTGTGGTCTTCTTAACTTCTTCTTAACTGCCATACTGACACCTTGCCTGTGACTTGGCTGTTGCATGCTCAGCTGGTTACTCTGCTGAGTGCCAGGCCAGCACATTGTGCCACCTCTGTCCAGCCTCATTTGTACTGTTTCAAGACAGCTGAATACATGTGGATTATTTGATCGTACAAAAAACGTGCTCGTTAGGGATGGAAAGTCTCTGTTTTGCTCATTCAGTTTCAATATTTTAACTCTAAACTGTAAGGCAGAAAACTTGTGCAGGTGTGTGTGTTTGGACTTTTGACAGCTACAGAGTTAAGTTTAATAGGCTTTGTATGGCACACATTTTTACTGGAAAAGCTTCATCAACACCACTGTTTTTAAGATTTATGCACTCTCGACACGCACCTATTGTTAATGATTGATTGATGGTTTTATTGTGAAGAGCATTGTATACCACCCTAACCCTAATGATAATACTATATATACTTCAGATAATATGTAGAGATAATCCTTGTACCAAATCAGCGACACTAACCCGTTAGCCAGTGTTCCTTCTACTCTCAATAGGATGACTCTTCCTAGGCCTCATAATCACCAGGGTTTACTATAAAGACTGTACATTTGATTACATAATCAAATCATAAACAAAAACATGTGATTCTGAGTAATATCTGATATTAGGGGGAAAAAAAACAGCAGGACAGTGACTGTCAGCCTTGTGATTTCTGGTATGGACCTGAGCTGAACAGAAAGGGGTCACACAATGTTTACTTTCCTTGATGGAAAATGAAATGTAGGTCAGCCTGAAAAGAATTGGTAAAGATGGCAGAGTGCACATGCACAACCAACTCCACTACAGAGAGAGTGAGTTTCAAACTCATTTCCAACTCTAATCTACAGTTGGCTGGCACTGGGCACATCTCGAAGATATGCACCCAAATGAAGAACTAAATAAGTAATTATGTTTCATTTTTATTGGTTTGCCCTCTTAGGGACATCATGTGCAAAAATACATACGGTAAAGGTTTGAACCTGTCTGTTCTGTTTTTAAAAGAATGAATGCCCTTTTCACCAATTTTGATAGCATTGTTAACCACTGTTGCAACTGAGTTCCAGCATATGTAGACTGCTGCTAAGTCTTAATGTCTTAATTGTGACAGGACGAAATTGAAAAGGTCTTGGTAATCACTGGTTATTCAGCAACCTTCGCTCTTGCAGTTAGCTTCAGGTCAGGTATGTATTCACTTCTTGGTTGTACATGAGAGCCCTTAATGTATCATGTGCAATCGTGTCAGTGTAAACCACTGACACTTGCGTATGTATAACAAATTCACGGAGAGATGTGAGCAGTACAATCTGATGGAAACACATTGTGCACTGTGGCACAACTGTAACAGATGTTAAAGATGTCCTCCAGCTTTGATGTTATAATGCTGAACATGAAAATAAACTGATGACATGACTTGGTTAAGGGATGTCATCATGGTCTGACCCTGCTGATCCCAAACAGAGCAGTGATGTGGAGGGTCAGTGCAGTTGGTTGCTTATGGCTTGGCTTGCCTCAGTGTGGATAAAGTGTGCTCTGCTGGGCCAATGGAGAAAAGCCATTAGTGCAAACTGGAAACCTAGTGAATTGTTACACTGAGAGCACATCACATGCTCTGGGGTAGTTCATGAAATGTTCAATTTCAATTTTAACAGCTTGGGAAAAACTGAAACAGTTGCTCAGTCTGAATTTCACAATGGAGTTTGAATGTGTATATATATATATAATCTATGTTTGTGTTCTGTTTGATTGGATTAAGATATTTAAAAGGAAGCTGACAACCCAATAACGCTGGTACCAGATGTGCTATAACCTGTTGAAAGAGTGTTAACAATTTTTCCCCTGAACCATGTTGCACTTTGGAGAATTTACTGAGCACTGTGGATTGCAGCTCTTTGACTGAGCATATTAAGCCACCCCAGCTCAGCCACTTCATGTGTTGTGCCCACTTCTGAGTGTTTATGTAAATAAATAGCCAAACGGAAGCATTTTCAGTACTACTGCTCACATGATCTACAACTAAACTCAACATTTGAACTACTACCTGTAATGCTGCAGTTGTTATAGTACTCAACACATCAACCTTTTTTTTTTAAATTCAACATACTTCCATTTCACCTAGTTACACAAAATTTACACCAGACATTGGTATTCACTCCATAAAACTACACACCTAAAGAAATTGTAACACTACGGTCCATTAAAAAGTCAGGTGTATATTTTATGTCAATAGGTGCAAATGAAATATGCTAAATGTGGTTAATACTTATCTCCCCCCACTGTATGAGGGGGATTGACCCCACAGTGACTAACAGTGAATGAACAGAAAAGTACAAGAGCCAAGATGAGAAAATAAGTCTTGAGTGAAGTGGCACTGACCAGGCAGCAGACCATTGTTTTTACACTAAGTTGCAAACGCCATTTAATAATGTTCCTCTAATCAAATTCAGACATGTTTTGGATGTTTTACCAGGTATTCACTGACAAACATGATGTTGAACGACATGTCTAACGCAGTGGATATGGATGTTAGACTGGTGGCAGAACATGTATAAAACCATTAGTAACAAAGCCATTGATAAGTGGATTTGTGATGGGGTTTATCAAGGATCGCTTAAGGTAGCTTAAAGGGAGTAAGACTAATAGGATGTTTTTGTGTTGGTGGACTAGTCTGTGGCCAAGCTCTGCTGGCACAGTGTGAGTGACCACACGACTCAGCGAGGTTGCTTACAGGATGATGAATTTGAGGTGCAGGAAGTACAGTGAAAGCATTCTTCCTTGCATTATTTAAAACCTGTCCCCGTAATGTAGATTATGTGCATACGTTGTTGTGTAGACCTGTTGAAGAACATGACTGCTAACTTGTTGGATTTGCTATAAGATTCCTTCACAATAAAAGCCTGCTGGTTAGTTTTTAAAGGGAGACAATTGCAGCAATAAATGCTTTTGTTAGCAGTAACGTTTACAGCTCCGTTGAATTTTAAAATTCATTCTACGTAAAATGTAAAATAAGGTTGCATCAGACACAATGCCACTGTAGTGACGCGAAAGTCTACAGACTCTCTTTGGAGCTGTTGAGTAAGTGAGAGCAGAACATAGATGGACTTGAAACAGAGCTTTCTCTGTTGTCTCCAGCACGGACACACAATAGCCGCTCAGCACAAGAGAGTTGATGTAGGAGGAAACCATCATGGCTCCGCAGCCATGCACAGTCTTACAAACGCACAACATCATGACTTTGCTTGGCATGATGCAGCCAAAGAGGGTCCACCTGGGTCACATGGATGCCACTCCATGTTCCTGTTTTTTGACAAACACATTGACACCCTGTCTCTGCTCCACTTTACCTTTGGTTACTAGCTACTGTCTCTATTAAATGTGTAAATATTTGTGAAGCATATTTTTGTTGTGTTCTCTGTTGTAATTGTTTGTGTGTCTGTGTTCTGGTCCTTTGTGTATGATAGAGGTAGTAGTGCAAGGCCCTGGATGGATAGCCTGGACCCCGAAACCCTGTATGTGTCTCCAGAGCAGACTGGACAGCCCACACTCCCCCTCCCTAACCTGGAAGTCTCCGGTGTGGCCCTAGTGGGGTAAGAAGTCAATCAGTCCATACATACAACACTGCAGACAGTACAGTAGTCTGGAGCACAGCAGTCAGTGGGTTTGAGGCTGAAGACCTCATTTACAATGATAAAAAGCTAAAATGACCCAGATGCACCAGCACATTCATTTTTATAAAGCTTTGTAGTGAGTTTCCAGGTTGACGGTGCATGAAAAGTTTACTCAGACATTACTCTGTTTTTGGTGCAACATGTCTCATTTGGTTTAATCCAATTGATTTTTATGCAGTTAAACAACAATTTACTATTTACAGCAGGCTGGTGATTTTTCACGCTTGTTGTGCTGCTGTGGTCAGCCTGTTATAGATCGCACACTGCCATTTTCTTATGTTCTTTTCACACACGCACCTATACTCAAAGCACACATCTGCATCTATAGGCCTGGTGTTCATCCTCCAGTAGAGTTGGAGACTTTAAGAATCAGTGCCAAGTGCCAAATGGTGAAGGCCTGAAGACCCTCTGCTGGTTTTCCGCTGGGTATCTGTGCCTATGTTACTGAAGCATCTGAATGCATGCTGCACAATTAACAGGTGTCAATCTGTGCAACAGCAACAAAAAAACAATCAGATGTATTAAATTGAATGA
>OMNW01012938.1:9374-35273 GCA_900303245.1 Selene dorsalis | reverse complement strand
GAGCGCAGCGTTCTCTTCCCCGGCCTCTCGGCGAGGGATCAGTGGGAGGAAAAGGACCAGATCGTGGCTGTGTTTGTTGTCACCTTTGATACGAGATCAGGTAAGAGCAAGAGCATGTGATCTTTAATCTGCAGAGTCATACATGGACGGAATGATATTATCTATCATTTTGTAAAGTCATTCCCTTCTTAGTGATGAGTTTAAGTGCGTTATGTTAAGTCATGGGAGCAGAAGGATGTACAGTTAGGGTTGTCAAAAATGTCTAACCTCAAGATCCACCTTACATCTGCAGATTCACAATCCACTGTGGTGAAATAACTGTAGCTAATTGTGAAGGGGAAACTCTTACAGAGGACTGGAACTTCCTTGGTTTCTTGGTTTATCTGTTAAAAACACTGAAAGGGTCATTTGAACAGTACAAGAGTAGAGACAATAGAGCAATAGTCAGTGGAGTTCAGTCACCTCTGGAAGAGGTCAGTGTTTGGAGAGGTACAGTAGCTGAGTCAGGGCTTTCTTACTGTCCCGTGGTCTCTTTCCCTGCACTGTCAGACCCAGAGAATTTGAGGAAGTGGTCAGAGTGAAAGTCAAGGAAAAAATGGGAAGTGGTCTCATGATTTACTGTGTGTACGTGTGTGTATTTGTGTGTGTGTGAATGACAGGGAACATGGTAGAGTGGTGCCTGCCTCACGACATCAACCTCGATGGAGTCGAGTTCAAGTCGATGGCCAGTGGTTCCCATCGGGTCACCAGTGACTTTATGTACGTGCCTCAGTCAAACACCATGAAATCCAGTTGTTCTTAAATCCCTGTCAGAAATCAGTCCCTCTGTGTGTTTACTCCCTTTTGCTCCTTTGTGTTGCCTCTGGCTAGATATTTCCGTAAAGGCTGTTACTTCGGGCTGGCCTGTTTTGCTAATATGCCTGTGGAGAGTGAGCTGGAGCGTGGAGCGAGGATGAAGTCTGTGGGAATCCTGTCCCCCTCCTACACTCTGCTCTACCGCTACATGCACTTCCTGGAGAACCAAGTCAGGTGAGGTCGCTGAGTGCGCACGTTACTCTCCTACCTTTCTACCTGTCTTCCTGTGACGCTTTTTCTTTTTCACTTTTTCTGATCTGTTTACCTTGTTTATATCTTACCCAGCTGTGTTTACAAGTTCCTCTTTATGTGCCCACGTCCTTGTCCTCGCCTCTTTTGTTTAAAATGTTCTCATCTATTAAACATGAGCCCAGAGTCCTAGTTACAGCCATCGTCACAGGAGCCCATTTACATGCAGTTTTTGTATGACATCTTAAGCACGGAAGTGGAAGCAACCTTGACAGCATCTTTTCTCCTCAGTAACTCAGCCCTTCTGCTTCAGTCCTCTCACGAAATCTAATCCCCTCATTGACTATGTATAAATATATATCAGCCACCACTTTGGGTTACAGATACAATGAGATGAGGATACCACTTAATGCATCCAAGTGGAGTGTGACTATCCAGCTGTCTGTTTATGTGAGGTTTCTGTGGCTTTACAGTCACTTCACTGTGGCGGCACAGAATGTGTTAAGCATGAATGGCTGAAGTGGGAAAACAAAATTAAAAGAGACATATTTATTTAGTGGAAGTGGCCTCCCATGATCCCACAGTGCAATGTGAGAGAGCGAGTAACGGAGCACAGTCTGTAATCTTGCATTATGGATGACCCAAATAGCTCCTTGTACCAAATGCAAACTACATTTACAGTGAGCACATAGTGAAGGAGTGAACATGTGAGACTCAGCATGAGCCAGGAGCATGATGGGAAAACGCTGACAGACAATGACTATACAGAAAGCTCCAAATCAAACAAGAAACAACAGCATGAATTCATTAAATACACTTTTGCAAGCTTGGTGATAGAAATCTGAGAAACACTGAGATGACTCATACTCGAAATAAATTCCTCTTCTTTTTCTTCTTCTTCTTCCTCCTCCTTGCTATCCTCTTGTCTTACAGACACCAGTTGCAGTGTCCAGGCCAGTATTCGCCACTGGAGGCCTTCTATGAGGATAAGAAGGCTGTTCTTCCACCTACAGGAAACGGCTTAGTCACTGCCTGTCCAACCTGGAGTGTTACCACCATCAACCGCTGCATGCACCCAGAAATGAAGGTCAGAAAACCACTGGAGCACTATTAGCCTGTATTACTGCAACTTTTCTTACTTTTGATGCTGTGAAACAAAAACAAACAAAAAAAAATGACACAGTCACTGTCACTGTTTGCAGATCACCCACCCGGCTGGTTGCATGTCCCAGTTCATCCAGTTTTTCGGGGAGCAGATAATGGTGCTGTGGAAGTTTGCACTGCTTAGGAAACGTCTCCTCATATTCTCTCCTCCACCTGTGGGTGTGGTCTGTTACAGGGGTGAGCAGCTTAAACACACACACACACACAGTCTGCCATGTGATCTGGTTTTAACAAACATTCCTTCCTCGTTACTATTTAACACACATGGCCCAAGCTGTGATAAATATGATAATGCAGTGACGTAAGTGTGGCTTTGTGTTTTTTATATCTCCATGGAGATGTTTCATTCAACATGCTTTTGTGCTCTTTTAGTGTATTGCTGTTGCTCCCTGGCCAATGTGTCCCTGCCTGGAATCGGTGTCTCTGTGCCTGAATTACGGCCTTTCTTCTACATCAACATAGCAGACATCGCTGCCCTGGAAACAGAGATGTCATATGTAGCCTGTGAGTGAGGCTTTAAAGCTGAAATTTCCACTAATAATAATTCAGTTTTTTTGTTAGTAGACTAAAGGGATGGCATCTGTATTCTGTTGTATAATGATAATTATATTGAAGTATCTTGAATTTCTAATGTCTGGAAAAGATGTATAATATTTGTGCCCATGTTTGTATGTTTTAAGGTACAACAGAGAAGATTTTCGAGGAGAAGAAGGAGCTGTATGACGTCTATGTTGATAACCAGAATGTGAAAACACACAGAAGCCATTTGCAGCCGCTGCTCAGACTGAATGCGGCAGATAAGGAGAAGTACAGGAAACTGAGTGAACAGAGGTACAATACCTGTGCAGTACTGCTGAAACATGGTTCCTGTGAAATTAACTTTATTCGACTTTAAATCAATTACAGGTTGAAAATCTTACGAGAATTTCTTGCATTCAAATGATCAAACTAATTTGTCTCAGGGTTCAGTTTTCAGATTTCATGATTTCTCATGATTGTTTTTTTTTCCCAGGCAAATGTTGCTGTACTCACAGGAGGTGGATGGAGACTGCACATCAAACGAAGAGGATCTTTTCATTCTGTGAGTCCTTGAATTGTGTATTCATACCCATCGGCGTGCTTGAGTCATGACCACAGGCAATTTGTTTAAGGACAGTATGATTTTTATTATGTGAATGTGACGCAGAGGAGCACAGCGTGATGCAGCTGTCTTTCATCCCGTTCCAGGTTCTTTATGGAGCTGAATAACCGCATCTTCCAGACCCTGTCAGAAGTAGCAGGGAGCACTGATCCCACCCTGACCACGGAGCACGTGAGAGCCATGGGGCTGGATCCCCAGGGCGATCGCTCCTTCCTGGTCGACCTGCTGGAGGTCTACGGTATCGACGTCACCCTGGTCATAGACAATCTCTGTTGCCCCTGAGTGCCCCGCCCAAAGCCCATCCACCCACCTCCACTACCACCACTCAGCCTGGGAAACTCGGGATGTCACTGGATTATTTGTGCCTTCAAGGCCCACACACACACACACACACACACACAAACAAACACACACACACACCAAGACACTGAAGACACTGCCACCACCCTGGGGCTTCATCTCTCTCCTGCTGTCCCCTCCTGGGTGCCTGTTTCCGTTCTGTGTGTGTCTCATCTGACCTGTAGAGACTGTTTCCAACCAGTGTGGGGTGATATGGACACTTGACGTCGGTGCACTGGTCCACGGGGGCTGGCAAACCCCTGCCAAGCAGACTGTGTCTCTTGGCAGACTCGTGCTTTTGCAGCCATTCACATCTCATGTCACACTGTACTGTGGTTTTTTTGTCAGAAATACTGTTTTCTTGTGTGGGACTTTGACTCTGGCTTGAGAGGCCAGGATTTAAGCTCTGGAAGAAAGTGAAAAATCAGGTGTGGATGTCACATGGCAGCAGGATGACTGGTCGTTATCCACTGCACTCATCTCACTGATGTAGGTTAGTGAAACATTCACAATCCTGTAGCTCTGGTAATTACGCACTTTTTATTTTCTTGGGAAACATTTGTATGATTTGCAAAAGTCTTGTGTGTTTTTCTGTGCTTCAAATTCCATTCATTAGACATTAATGCCTCCACGATATGTGACAACTTCACTGCTGTAACACCACACTTAGGTGTTCAAATTATGTGTCTTGCTCTTGTGAAGCTACTTCTGGAGTTCTAAAAATCAAAGCTTTCTGACCATTTTATTTGCCTTTTCTGAAAAAGAAAGCAATATGAACCTGTGGTTGGTTGAAAGTATCTGCCTTTTTAATGTATATTCAACCTCACAGTCATATGCTTAGTGTTACTTTCACAGCTGAAAGTGAGAGATGAGATAAAACTGAAATACACTGGGTGAGATAGCCTCTTTTTATTATGGGATAGGGTTAATTATTGTGATGGGAAAAGCTGTTATAAGTACTTGGTTCACGTTTATGCACCTTCAGCACGAGGTAGATCTGATAATGTGTCTGTCTGATCACAGTTTAAGTGCAAGTGACGTAAGGGAAAGTCTTTTTTTTTGTCATGTCATGTGTCTAATTTGTTGTAATTGGCAAGGGATTTATCAATGAATGTGACTCTACTGTATAAACACTAACTTATCATGAATGCTGCACCAAGTCCACCACTGGACTGTTTCCTGATGCACACAGTGATCATGCTCAACTATGATGTTTTTTTTTCAGTGCTATGTTTATGACCTACAGACTGAGCCAGCAAGTGGTTGTTGATTGGAAGGGGTTTTGTGTGTGTCTCTGCGTGTGCGTGTGTATTGTTTGCAATACTGTATACAGGCGGTCAGTGATATTTTTTTATTCTTTTTGTAACTCAAACCAGCAGCTGGTGCATCAAGGAAGCTGATATATCTGTTGTGACCCTGCTGAATGAAGAGTCTGTGATGGAGTCGTTTGTAGTGTCCTTGTTGATCAGCTTCAAAGAGACGCTCTCCAGTTATCTGCATGTGTGACAAAGATCTCTTTGTGTTATTTGGAGATGTGCTAATGTCACGGTTAGGGGCTGGAGCTGGAGCTTTAACTCCTCCTCTGCGAGCAGATCCACAGAAGGGCCCCCGTCTGTTCCGGCTGAGGGTTTTCTCTCAGTCTTTTCATAACGGTCCCATTCAGTGAATCCAGCTCCAGGGATGGGGCCAACTGTGTCTTTTGAATAGTGCTGGCAGACCGGTTCGGTTCATCCATCACATTGCCAATCAGAGTGATAATTTGTTCCATGTTGGAACACATGAGGCTGACGTTTGCCTTGTATAAACTTGTAGTAGTGGTTCTCAGCCTCGTTGTGGCCCCCCTGATGCAAGCTATGAAACGCAAGTCATTCATGTTAAAGTAACATCTTTATCGCCTTCTTCCCTGCACATTGTTATTGGTGCTGTGTACTGTGTGTAAATACACTGAGAGACACTGGAAACTGGAGTTAAATTCCTTGTATGCACAAACCATACTTGGTCGATGAAGCAGATTCTGATGACGATGATGATGATTTACTGGTACACTGAGGTGAAAAGTATTTAGTTTTGTTTTTCATTGTCATTTTCCAAAACATGCTCTTTCAGGGGCCCTCTGATCCCCAGGTTGAAAACTGTTAGTTTTATAATAAGTCTGTATTGTATCTTGACTTGAGTAAGTCAGGGTGTTTTCTAGGCTGGTTAAAAAAATGAAGACTGCATGAAGTGTTGTATATGAAAGAAAAAGGGCACTTAAGCTTTGTTGTTAAAATGAGGCCTTAAGGAAATGTGACTTTCTCAAACTTACTTCAGCAAAGTGACCGACTCATAACTGTATGTGCGTCAATATTATTTGCTAAAAAGATTAAGTCAATTGTCCTTAGCAATTCTGAATGACCTTACTGTCTCCAGTGAAGCCTGTTGACTCTATTTGCTTTTCAGCAGATGTGTTTTCTTGCCTTTGACGGTGTTTGCTTTACAGCTGTATGTTAAACTTAAAAAAAAAAAGGGAATGTACACGACACACACCACTGCATTAAATGCCTTCTTTGTGGGGTTTGTTCACTGATGTGTACCAGCATTAGCTCAACGAAAAATCTGTTTGTACAGCGTTTGTCACTCAACTGAATGTCAAAGACAGCAAAACTATTGCACACATGCAGCAGCACATCCAAATAGTGTAACTGTTTTTTCTTCTTGATTGTAATGTAGTTCAAGATAATTCACACAGTAACAGTTAAGTCTTCACCTTTTACTAATGTGAAACACTGTAAGAGATGTCAGTAATGTACACATGAACTCAATAGCATGAGCAACTGTTAATTTCACTGTACTGCCATTGTAAAACAATAAAACATTGATACTGGTTACATACTATCTAATCCTCTGCCTCTAACCATGCATAACTTTTTTCCACCTACACCCTGCGTTTCCCTCACCGCTCTCCAGAGACACGTTCACAGCACAAAACAGCTGATAGGATGGTCTGGACAAGACAGTGCTGCTCATCTTCCTTCTGTATTTCCCAGTGGTGCAAGCAGTATAATTAGCACAACACAACAGAAAAACACAGAACTGGATTTATCAGCATGTAAATGTTCTCACTAGCAGAGGTCTGGCCATGTGAGTGTTATTCTACACAGGTTTCACATAGATGAGGACACTATTTGGGTCTGATTAAGGATGCTGTCCTATATCCAGCATTAGAGGCAATGTAGGATTCAGCTATTTTAGGGCTTGAGCTATATTATGGACATCAATTGTGTTATCTTTTTAATCTCACACACACACACTATTAACGCAGCCACAATAAAAGTGACAGGATTTAATGTCCTAGACGACCAAATATGATAAGAGGGTCTGCAATGCAGCCACCAGCCTAATCCTGCAGATTTGCTTTCCACACCATCTGTCAGATCAGATGCAGACTCACAAAGCGGGGCGCCAAACTCCTGCTCTGAGCTCCTGCAACACATTCAGAGTGCTGCTGTATTGTTAAAGTCTTTCATGTTCCTCTGTGTAGCCTGCTTTCCCTGTATTTATACTCCTCTAAGTCTCAGCAGCTGGCCACATCTTACAACTTTGATGAACTGTCCTGTCTCTATGACAACCAGTCCATCACGCCGATCCTTTACTCCTCTCCATTAAGGTCATCTCAGTGGAGGTTTCTCAACTCAAGTGAAAGCAGCAGCCACTTATTTTCTTTTGCAGCCTTAATAGAAACTTCACCAGTACCCTCCATAGCAAAAGCTTATGCTCCTGTCTGAACCAGGCACCTGACTACTAAACGTCACGCTGGTATAAAAACACTTTGCACTGGATTGGACAGATTACTTTTATTGACCAAGTTCAGATATGATGGCAACAGTAAACAATTCAGTAAACATAAAGTCCTTTTGTAAGACATCCTGTACATGAGTTACAAACTTAGAGAATCAAAGTCTTGGTCCTTCCACATACAACAACCTGTAATATGATCTTCTTTGTGATTGTTAAAAAAAAGTTCAACAGAATATTTCATGTTGACATGTAGTAAAACAGACTATTTGAGCCATCAGCGCTTCATGATCACTTACAGCTGTCAGCCAAAGGCAAAAATCTGTTCCCAGAATAAACTCAGATCCATGGCATCTGGTTCTTTTGTGTTCCTCTTGAAATCACTTTTCTCCCTGGTTGTAGGTTTTCTCATCACTGCGCCTGTGAGAGGAGCTCGTTCTTGCGCTCTGCATTAATGAAGAAGCGGAGTTTCCGTGGTAACAGCCTCACCTCCACAGGCATGGCGTCGTACTCCTCGTTGTCGATGTTGAAGAAGCCACCGGTGCTCTACGGAGTCAGGACACAGAGTAATATATCAAGGCAAAAAACAAGACCTGAGCTTTAAGAAGCACTTACTGACTAATACACTAAAAACTAATAAAGTGAATCAGATAAAATCAATGAAAGGGTTTCTGACCTCTGGCAGTTGCAGTCGGCAAGCACTGGCCTCCAGTTTAGTGGAGTTTTTAGTGAATATAGTTGAGTCCTCTTCTTTTTTATTCCTAGAATGAACAAAATTTCAATTCTGTGACTGAAATTTGCATAAACATGAACGTTACATAATGTATACTGTATCAGTAGAGTCCTTTGTTTCCAATACACTTAGAGGTAAAAACAGCAACTGACCCGACGGTGATAAACTCGCCCACAGTGAAGTCGTTCGGCTCAGCACAGATCATCAGGGAGTCATTTATGCGCTGGAGGTTCAAACAATAGCAAAAGAATATGTTTAAAAATGGGTCTTAGTGGAATGGAAGTGTTTGAGAGACACACCAGGGATGAGGTTTTATAAAAAATAATGATTTTTGAACTGACCCTTTCCACGGGGTTTTTGTTGTGCGTCTGGATGAATAGCTCTACAGTCGACAGCTGCTGCTCCTCCCACACCTCCGGTTCCTCCACTTTTGGAGGCTCTGATCAAACAGACACACAATCCACAAACACCCATTTTCAAAATCACAGTATCACTGGGATGGAGGTATCGCCGTAGACACACAGACACACACACACACACCTTCAATGGGTGGGTTCCAGTAGTTTTTCAGTCTTCGGATGATGCGGTACATCAGATTAGGCCTTGGGGGGTTCTGTGGTGGGAGGTCAGGGGGTCGAAGAGTGGGAGGTAAGCAGGACACCGAGACGTCTCGGATCTGGGGCCACTCCTGAGGGACATTTTTATATAATGTGTGATTAAAATTCATCATCAGCTACAGAATTATTGAACAGTCAGGGGCTCACAAGAAAACAGAAGAACACATCTTGAATACATGTCACCTTTGAGTGATACTGAAGCTGCTCGTGGCAAATACTTTGTTGTGATATTTAATATTCTAATTACTTTAATTAATTTCACAATTCATTTTCTTTTACAACAAGTTTATTCTCAAGTAGCATGTATGAGCAACTTAAAAACGTCTGAGGCATTCATCAGCTATGGATAGTGTTCTGTGCAAGTGCAAGTAGAGTGACATGACTTTCCAGTATCAGACAGTTCATAGCTCAACATGTTGCCTCACCCTCAGAGTGCTAAACCAGTGAGCTGCATTTGTCTTCAGTGGCCCCAGGTACCAGTATCTGTGGGGAAATGTCATGGTTAATAAGGCCTATGGTATGTATGAAGGGTTTTATAATTATCATTTGTCCAAGGTTACAGTCTGAATGAAGTTAACTTACTTGCTGATTGTTGCTGCCACATCTCTAAAAGCTCCCCAACGCAGTCCCATCAGAGCAAAGACAGGCTGCTCCTTCTCTCCCTACACACACACAGACAAAGTAAAGCGCATTATGTATTACCTTGTCATGACAACAAAACATATGCAATTATCTGCATTTGAGACGAACGCTAAATGTATGACTTTAAAGTTTCTTACTTTAATTTGCAGCACATCTAGAGGTACAGTTTCCCCCTTCAGAATAGACAGTGTTGCAGATGTAATGTCTCTGAGGAAGTGTAAAAAATGAGTACAAGTTATTTAAGGAAATCCATAGTGTATATTAACTAAGTAAAAGACATTCAGATTGTGTTACGGTGTAATAGATTTGGGATCTTTGAGTAGGATTTTGATCAGGTTACTTACTTGACCTTGTTGTCACTGAGCAAGTGAAGACTTGGACTCAGGGAATTGTGAGAGCCCAGTGGAATGAATCCAATCGGTGTGTTACTGAATGTGTCCTGTAATTAGAAATTAGGTTGAATTCCTCCCTGTATCTTTAATTATCAACCCAAACAGAAACATTTTCTGCATCACACTTACTTCATCTGGCCTTCGCAGTAACCCCGTGATGACCTCCTGTAAGGTGCCATCCCCTCCAGCCACGATCAGCATGTCTGTCTCCTCCATGAGCTCAATCAGCTTTTTAGCCTGGCCTTCATAGTCTGTCTGTGGAGGAGGGGACAGTACAGAATTATCCACAATAAAAAACTACACTGCAGCCACTAAAAGTATATATTTCAAGGGGTAAGAAGCAAACAATACCTTTACAACTGTGATCTCCACACCAGCCAGGTTTAAAATAGGAGCAGCATTCTTTTCAAATAGGTTGTTGGCTTTTCTAGGGGGGCATTTAGAAGCAAAATTGGAAAAGGCAATCACAGAAAACCCAAACAAGATTGTCAATGAAAAAGTTTTGAGATTCGGTGTCTTCTTACCCACTACAAGCTGCCGGGTTCAAGATCACTGTTGCTTTCCTGAACCGCTCCTGTGGTGCTATCTGTTGACGTCCATATTCCTAGAAGGGATTATTATGATGAATGGGACTACTGGCACTTGAAGCTTTGCTTTTGTCGCTGATAAAGTATGAGAAAAAATAATAATGTCTTACCCTGGCTACTAGACAAGCTTCTCGTCGCAGTAGACTGTCGCTAATAGGGTAAAAGACACAAAACATAAGACATGTGATCTATCCGATCCAATCCAATGTCAATACCTGAAGATACCTACCAGTGTTTACCATACAACCAGTAGCTCCCATACGACAGTACACATACAGCAAATGTGGATTTCTTCCAGTGATTCCGCAGAGTCCGAAATACTTTCACAACCCCAGCCATTCTTACGATTTAAAACTCCCACAAATCCTCTGTTTTAACGCGGTGCTACATTTACGGCGGCTCCTACATTCAAAAGTCACAAATGACAGTTTTTCATCACAGCGGTCACAGACTCACATCTGACAGACGGGCATGGACATCTTGGTGTAACGTCAAAACAGTACGGAGCAGCACAGGGCGGAACCAATGTTGGTGAAACATATGGTCCGTTAACAGATTTAACGGAAACATGTAGATTGTTTTATAAACCTCTCATATGAAAATGTAATTGAACAGTACAAACGGGTGAATGATTGTTGATGAAAACAACCGGACACCCGTTTAAATGACCAATTGAGCTAATTTGCGTGTGTGAACTACAATTCCCATCGGGCTATACGTTGATACGACTTGAGGACCCCGCCTGTCGAAATTTACGCAATTACAGCAATATTTAAAATATCTAGCTGACTTCGTTAATCTGAATACGCGTTTGCTTTTAGGCAACATGTTTCTTTGGCTCAGAAAAATATACTAAATTGCGGTTAACGAATCGATAATTTTAAATTTGACACTGGCACCGGCCCGGACTCTTCTGTCCAGCTTTCTGAGTGTATCATGGCGGCACAGATGGCGGTAAATTCGGGTATGAACCATATTTCTTTCATTGAATAACTTAATTGTGTTGATTTCTAGTAGTTGTTTATACTTGTTGTTCCAATGCCAAGCACGTACATGTTCGGTTTTTAGAGCCAGTTTTGCGAACATGTCCTACGTTTTGACCACATGGTGGTGGATCCGTCAAGTTCAGTCTACGGGGGCTGCTAGGCTAGCTTAGCCTAGCCTGCAAGTAAACGTTTGGCTAGCTAACGTGTGTTAAACAATCACCAAGTGGGCGAACACGTTGATACTTAATCCGTTGTCACAGTAAAAAAATAAAGCAACCTCCAGGTGCATAGCTCGTCGTATAGTCTACAGTCCAGTTTGCCTACTCGGGAAAACAAAACTGAAACAAACTGATTTGAAAAAAGTAAAGGCATGTTTGGCATCAAGTCACTGTACTTGTTGGGGTTTGCTTTACTTTTGTTCACCTCTAACTTAATGACAAGCTCGTGCAATTTAGCCTCTGGTTTGTTATAGTCCTGTCAGTCGATTACGGGTTAAGTTGCTCGCGTCTGTTTAGACTTGATCGATATAAGTTAACTTCGTGGTACCTCCTTGGGGCTTTGTTGACAATAATATGACAATCAACGATTACAAAATGTAACAGAATAAGTAACTTAAAACTACATTAATACATATAAAGTAACGCCATAGATCGGGCCAACAAGTAATATCATGTTAAAGTCACAGGTGTTTTCAATCACATGGTCATTCAGTCTTTATGAAAAGCAAAAACGTGTTAATGTTTTTAGACCACATCTGTGCTAACTGTGGGAAACGGACGGAGGTTCACACTGCATGACATCAGTTTTCTACCATTTTGTTATCCAAGATTATTGAATAATTATATGACAATTATGGTTGCATGGAGAATTACTGAGTGTGTAAACGAATATTCAGTCAAAGTATATTGCTGGAAACGAATGCATCATAGGTCCATTGAAACCTGGTTCTTTCCACCCAGGCGCCAGTCTGTGGGGGCCGCTGAAGGAGCTGTGGGAGACAGTGGATGGGGCTGTGCTGAGGAGACAGCCGGAGAGCGTCCACCTCCTGGATCTGCAGCTGAAGAAACACAAACCACATTTTTTATCGCTCTTTAAAAATCCGGTGAGATTCTGTGCAAACAGCAGAGCCTCAATAATTCCTATAAATTCAGATTGTGAATGTTAAATTACATATGTGAGCTACAACTTTCTCGGTGCATTTTTGGTGATTCGTTTTTTTTGGAAAATATAAAATCTTTGTCACTGTAATATAAATAACCTCTGTCATTTCATTATTTTTAGCCAAAGAGTGCAGAGCAGAGAGAGAAGGTGCGTAAGGCCAGTACAGAAGGCATCGCCATCCAGGGCCAACAGGGGTCTCGACTCCTTCCAGAGCAGCTTCTGACAGAAGCCTTCATCCTCAGTGACTTGTTTGATATTGGAGAGTTGGCAGCTTTGGAGCTCCTCCTGGCAGGTGAAGTGAACTTTTGAAAAAAGCATGACTTTAAAGACGAAATGTAGTAAATGTCCTGATCTTCTCTTACAGTGTATTGACATAGAACTTGCTTCAGTTCATTATCATGACTTTGTTTTAAGTTTGTCTTGATCAAATCCTTGGGTTGGAGACAAAGCCCTGCATGAATTGCTGTCAATCTGGTATTGCCCCCCTAACGCTATATATCAAACATGTCTTCCTGTAGGTGAGCAGCAGCAGCCCCATTTTCCAGGTCTGACACGAGGCCTTGTAGCTGTGCTTCTTTACTGGGATGGAAAACTGTGTGTGGCCAACTCTCTGCGCACACTCATCCAGTCACGCCATGGCAAGACCTTCACTCTGGATCTAAGGTAGTGACATTATCTAAAGTAGCTCATTCAACAAGTGGCTCTAAAAGCCCATGGGATGAGCATATTCTTGTCCTGTGATTGATCTTTTGTTTATCTTTAACTCATGTCATTGTTGTTGACCTGCCCTGTCATTTGTTTTCTCACTTAGCGGAGAGCTGGTGGCTTTGACGACACGTTTTACAGATGAACTGATGAGCCAGGGTTTGACCAAACGCATCCTAACCTTGGTATCAGAGATCAGCGTCACACGTGAGTTTGAACGGTTGCAGAAGGAGCGAGGCTTGGGTAATGAAAAGCACAGGAAAGAGGTACGAGTACAATCTTTTTGTGTTAATTTGGAACTGAATTATTTCCTCATTTGAGAAGAGAGAATATGGATTTCATGAACTTCCTCTCTTGTCCAGGTTTCTGACCTCATCCGAGAATGCCGCCAGGCCCTGGCTGACAGCCTGTTTTCATGGACCTGCCAATCACCCTTGTCTAAAGATGACACCCTCGCTCTCATTGGCCACCTGGAGACAGTGACGGCTCAAGCTGATGGCTCACTGGACAGTGTGAACATGGCTCTGGTCATGGCACTGCTCTACTGCCTTGATGTCAGCTTTGTAGAGCAGGGGACTGAAGATAGAGAAGGTGGATACATGTGTTTAATTTTAACTTTGCTCATTTAAATCCACTAATAAGTTTACTATTTGTAATTATGCATAACATTGCCCTTGGTTGAAATGTTTTGCTGTTAAGACCATTGAAGATTGTCTCTTTGTTCTTGTAGATCTGCTCCAGGCACTACCGCTCCTGACGGAGAGGCAGTATGTATCTGCAGTGCACAGTCGTCTGATGGATGGCCAGCCATGGAAGCTTCCAGGCCTGCAGGCTGTGTGTCGGCTGGCCTGGGCTCTGTCTCTCAGGGTCCTTTCCCAGCTACCACAGGGGTCTGGTAAGTCCTCTGTTTCTGAGCCACACATTAAATGTGCCTTACACGCAGGAATATGGGCTTCTCGAAGACAATTAACAAGTAAATATGATGTATTTGTTTGTGTGTGTTGTGCAGCTCTGGTTGAGTTCACTGAGGCCGATGAGGCTCTAGCTGACCAGGCTCTGTTGGGAGATGTCTTCCTGTTCATGAAGGAGGGGATGCTAGGATGTGACAGCTTTGGCCAGGAAGAGTTCTACATCCGCCGTCTCCATTCACTCATCACAGACTTCTTGGCACTCATGCCAATGAAGGTAAGAGATCCCATAACCTCTCCTGAAGTTTGAAGACTGGTGTGTGTGGATATCATGTTACTGTGTCAGTTTGCAAGAATTTGGCATTGCTCTTTAGATGTCAGGATGTTTTTTTTTTTTTTTTAAATTTCGCACCCTGATTGAATATTTGAATTATGCTGTCTATGCAGGTCAAGCAGCTTCGTAACCGTGCTGATGAGGATGCCCGCCTGGTGCACATGTCCTTACAGATGGACAGTGAGCTTCCATCATCTTTGCGCAAGGACTTAGACCACCTCATGATCCTCGTCAGTCTTGTTTATACAAAGATAGACTCACACACTTCAGCTTACATTATCATAACTTAATTGATAATCAACTTTGTTTTTTTTTTTCAGATAGGGGAGTTTTACAGTAAGGACCATTTTGGGCTGGAGCTGGGTCTGGAGTTTTGGTGTCCCACAGAGTCTCTTCAGCACACGTCCCTGCAGGGATCCTACCTGGGGATGGCACTGCAAAGGCCTCCACATAAACAGGCAAGGGCTGGTTGATGGTTGTGCTAAAAATGTTATTCTCAAAATGCCAGCAACTGTTGTGAAAGGAATGAAAAATGTATAGATTCTGAAAGTTGTTTCTTAAAAATGTATTTCTCTGATTTCATGCAGGTGGTTCTGTCCAAATTTGTACGTCAGATGGGAGACCTCCTGCCCTCCACCCTTTATATCTCCTATCTGCGTATGCTGAAAGGCCTTGCCAATGGTCCTCAGTGTGCTCACTACTGCTTCAGTCTGCTGAAAACCAACGGAGCCACACACAGTAAGAACAGATTGGTGCTATGTATGTTATGTTATGTGGGTGTTATGTTAGATTGGTGGTATGAAATTAAAAACACTGAACGTTTGAAGTGCTGTTTGCCCTTTTGGGAAGCACTAATTAATGGCTTAGTAGCAAATAAAAAAGTTGCAGTATAGGAACTTTGAAATTTAGCAGGAGCTCGTAATTTTATGTTAATGTATTTATGTGTTGCAGGTGACAACATTCAGGGAGTTTCGGGAAGTCCTGTGTCTTGGGAACATTTCTTTCACTCCCTCATGCTCTACCATGAGAACCTGAGACGAGACCTTCCAAATCCAGATGCCGCACACTACCGCCACCCACCACTGAGGGGCATCACCCAGAGGGAGCTGGAAGGACTCACCTCATTTCTGCAGTTACTTACCACCATCATTACATGGGTATGGTACAACACTCACCTAAAAGATGGACATACTTAATGTTACTTGAATTATGTGGATTATAAAACAATATTAAATTTGAGATTAATGTGTGATGACCTGTATTTTTTTGTGTGATTTTTTTTTTTTTTTTCCTTGTCCCTAGAGTGAAAATGCTCGTCTGGCATTGTGTGAGCATCCCCAGTGGACCCCAGTTGTAGTGATGCTGGGTTTGCTACAGTGCAGCGTTCCTCCAGTCCTCAAGGCTGAGGTCCTGCTCTGCCTGGCTGCCTTTGGGAAGTCACCAGAGATCGCTGCTTCACTCTGGCAGTCGCTGGAGTACACACAGGTTAGTTGAGTGTGTTGAGTATTTTTCAACTTATGCAGATGTTAGAAGTTTGTGATCCCTTTACTTATCCTTGTCTAAAACACTGTTTTTGCAGCTTCTGTTGTTGTGTCAGTTCCTTTAAAGCTTTGTAACTTGTTTTTCTGCCACAGATCCTCCAGACTGTTCGAGCCCCAGGACAGAGGCAGGCAGCTGGAATTGAGGTGAGTGAATGTGAAACTGGATTCTCCCTACACACATCAGTTAGAAAATGTGATTTTTTTCCTGTCAGATACAAGAGAGGAAAAGAAGAAGCTTCATTAGCTGGTAAAAGAGACAAATTAGACCACCCAGGGATGTCAAGATTTTAATTTGTGTGCAACAAGACAACAATTAACTAATGGCCACAGGGAGAGACTTGCATCCTGTTGTGAGACAAAATAATGCAGATCAGGAGTAATTTACTTTTCTCTAGGGTTTTACATCGTAGTAAAAATAATCAGTGTGTGTTTCTGAAAGCAAAATCATCTGTCTGTCTGTGAAAAACCTGTAAAGTGATTTACATTCATGCTGACAAGGTTTGTGACTTGTTTTCTGGCCTGGCAGGTGGAGCTGAATGAGATTGAGTCGAGCTGTGAGGAGTACCCTCTGACGCGTGGCTTCTGCCATCTGATCAGCACGCTGGTCGAGAGCAGCATGCCTGTTAATTTGGGGGCGGGCCTTCGTGTGCCAGGTTTTCAGCCCTACCTGAACTTCTTGCGCGACTCTGTGTTCCTCCCCTTTCCCACCAGAGCATATCGGCACCCAGCTGAGAAGGTAAAGTTTCTCCTGTCTCTTTACAAGGTGTAGGTATATAACTGGAGCATGTATGTATTCTATTTTCACTGCACATACATATGTTCCTTTTCATTAAGCCTCGTTCCCTTTTGCCATCTCTCAGTGGGAGGTAGCCGACTCCGTGCTGGAGGTGTTCCACAAGCTACTGCGGGACTACGAGCCCCAGCCCTCAGATTTTGTCCAGGAGATGGTGGAGTTGCAGGGTGAGCAGCTCCCAGCCCACAAACCTCCCGGCCACAGCATCATGTTCCATCTGCTCAACGACTCGCCCATGCTGGCGCTCTGCCTCAGCCTGCTGGAGGAGGGTGTACGCCAGCTGGACACTTATGCACCCTTCCCTGGTGAGAGGACATACGCTGCTGCTGTTAGAGAAAGAGAGATAGCTCGTCTGTGTATGTGTGTTTGTTTCTGATGACATGCTTGCTCCATTACTACCCCCACCCCCTACAGGTAAGAAGCACTTGGAGTCAGCAGTACTGCACTGCCTGTGCCTGCTGGACCTGGCTCTGCAGAAGGAGGTGGTGTTCATGGATCTCCTCAGGGAGAGCCAGGCCTCCCTGCTGGTTTCCCCCTTGGAGCAGCTTCTCCAAGGTGTCAGTCCACAAACCAGAAGGGCCGATCACATTGTCAGCATTGCGAGGTAAGCACATCCCAATGATGGTGCAAACTGTGGTAGTGATTATTATCGTGTCAGTTCTTATTCATTATGTCTGTCTTCCCTGCGTCTAGACGATTCTTTCCTAGTTAATTACGTTGGTCTCCAAGAGTCTCTGTGGATTGTGCATCATATTATTCTAGTCTTGAATGGATAGTCTGCGAATGTGGATAATTAAGTGAGGAACATTTTTGGCCCCTGCAGGTATCTGTACCACAGCAGCTCTAACCCAGAGGCTGCTTTCCAAAGTGCCAAGATACTGCGTCGTATCGCCAACTACCCCAACATTCAGATGAGGCTGGTGGGAGACTTCACACATGACCAGGTATGTATAAATTTAGCGACATTCACAGCAGTGATGTGACGGACCTTGTGATGTGCTGTGGTGTGAACTCAAGCACAATCTCTGTCTTTGTCCCTCAGGCAGTGAGTGACAAACTGATGGCAGGCTTTGTGGAGTGTCTAGACAACGAAGAGGCAGAGGAAGGGACAGAGAAAGAAGATGGTGAGAGAGACATTCCTTATCTGTTCATTGTTGTGTGTGAAGCTTTTTATGAGCCTAAAAATTGAACCATTCTTGAAATTCATTTAATTCGTCCCCTTTCAATAGTCTGGAAGCTAAACCTGTGAAAACTATGACACTCAAACTCAGCCCTCCTTATTTACCATGAATCTGTTTGTAGACTCAGACCAACAAAAGAAGGTGGCAAGAATCCGACATGAAACCCAGATCCATATTCTGAACCTGCTCATCACCTCCTTGGAGCTGAAGACACCAAATCTGGCTCTTTACCTTTTGGGCTATGAAGTCAAGAAGCCAGTGTCCTCCACCAACCTCCAGGACCCAGGTCAGACACTGAGGGGACTTTTGAGTTTTACATTATATGTGGGATTCTGGTGTGGGTGGGACAGATGACCAAAGTGTTTTCTGTTTGTTCATTTTGTACTTTCTGTGCTGCAGGTGTGTTGGGATGTCCTCGGAGCTGCCTGCACGCCATCCTGAGTCTGCTGCAGAGAGGCACCGAGAGGAGGTCAGGACCTGTACTGACACAACAGGCCCCGCACCTGGCTGAACTCTGCTACCAGGTATGCCTCACAAAACTCCCTTTATGTTTGAACTTTGACATGAAAAGCAGTCACAGCAGAGAGACGGTGGCATCTTAACTCTTAAATAAAGAATTCAGAGGTTGAATACTTTCAATCTTTGGGCTGTCTGATTAATTTGATTTTTCCTTGTGTCTTCCTGCCACCGTCTCCCTCTCACAGGTGATCTACCAGCTGTGTGCCTGCCCAGACACATCTGGACCCACCATGCGCTATTTGAGGACCAGCCAGGACTTTCTTTTCTCTCATCTGCAGCACCTCCCCTTCATCCTGCCCAGTGAGTACAGGATCCCCTCCGATCGCCTTGGTGCTAAAATATTTAATGACAAAAGCATCAGAGATGTGATAAAGGAAAATGTGAAACAAAGAGAGCACACAGGAAGTGGGTAGAGAGGAAATGCAGAAACAATTAATTGAAATTATAGGTTGTATTGTGTTCATGCAGAAAGGAAATAATGAATGGGAAAAATTGCATCACAGAGATATAAATATTAGAAACAAAAACAAAGGCAGGAAACAACAGCAGCAACGATGGCCCCCTTTTACAGACATGGGAATACATTAACAGTAATTGTGTCCTCTCTTCATTGCCTTAACTCTTCTTCATCCACTCCTCAGCAAACCAGATCGCTGCCCTCTCCCAGATGTCCTGGCTCATGAAAACAGCTGCTATCGAGCTCAGAGTGACCTCACTGAACCGCCAGCGTTCACACACACAGCGCCTCGTCAGCCTCCTGCTGGATGACCAGCCACACACTCAGCACACAGGTACGGGATAAAGTGATAATTATTATCATATTATCATACACTATTTGATTGGCACTCAGAGGTACACACACCATGATCTCTAAACATCAAAGAATGAACTGTAAAACTTACAATGTTTACTTTCAGCTGATGGGGAGTCAGGGATGGAGGAAGAGACCAGATCTGTCAGTGGTTTTCTGCATTTTGATACAGTTTCTAAAGGTTTGTAGCACTTATGTGTATGAATCAAATATTAAAAAGCAAACTTGGCATTGAGTCGCTTGATGCTTTGATGTTTTGAGCTTTGATCTAAAGCTCTTTTTCCTAAGAATGATTCCAGATTTTACTTCTTTTAGTTCTTTTACTGAACTCTTATGTGACCTTGTTTGTTGCCATCAGTGCGGAGGAAGCTGCTGAGTGTGCTGGATGCCATCGATTTCAGTCAGGACATGCCTGAGCTGCTGCAGCTGGACTTCTTCGAGCGCACCCAGATAGAGCAGGTCATCTCCAACTGTGAGCACGTCAACGAGCAAGGGCACACTGTGTGCAATGTTAAGGTGGGCTTCCAGGGTCAACGTCTTTTCTTCTCTTTCTAATTTGTGCTTTTTTCTTAAATATTTATTTAATACATATACATAATATGCATATATTGTACATTTTCCTCACAGTTGCTTCATAGAGTGCTAGTTGCTGAAGTGAATGCACTGCAAGGAATGGCAGCCATTGGACAGAGGCCCCTGTTAATGGAGGTGAGTTAATTTAAACTGCTAGGACTTTATTTATGTGCTTGAACATAAACAGCATCATGGGAGCCATCATGCCCATCTGTAATGCTGTGAATTTTCTGGAGTTAAACATTTGGGGCAGAAATGTTTCATTGTCATCTCTGTGGCTGTTTTCCTCCAGGAGGTGAACTCCATCCTGCAGCAGGTGGTGGAGCGTAACCGTGTCCGTCGAAGTCTGAGTGCAAAGCGACACGCGCTGCAGTCGTGGAGGAGCCTGGTGGAGACGCTGCTGACTGCCTGTCCGGCTGATCTCATACCTGCTGATGACAGACAGCTCATCATCAGGGACCTGCTGCTAGATCTGCACGATAAGGTCAGAAACTGAAACTATCTGGTAGCAGTTTGACAAGGCACAGTTGAAATCCCTCCATAGTAACAATTTCCAAGGGTGTTGTGGCTTTTACATGGTGCTTAGATAGATGGTGCTTAGCTTAGTGAGCTTAGTTATATCAGCTAAACTAAAATGTTGCTCTTTGTTGTCCAGGTTTTATCTGAAGATGCTGCAGGAGAACTGATGCCCATTGTTGCTGGGGCAGTCTTCACTCTGACAGCCCACCTCAGCCAATCAGTGCTGTCTGAGCAGCAGCAGGGGTTGGGATTAGAGGCATCGTCAGGCTTCGCCTCCATTGCCAATTCCGCCCTGCATCTGATCCTCCGCAAGCTGCTGGATTTCATTCTTTGCACTGGTTAGTGATGACATCTGTCACTCATAAAACTACATTTCAGTCATGGTATGTGTCACTAAGATAAATCTTAGTTAGAATAAATTTTATAATATTGTCTTTTACACTTTCAGGAGGTGGATACCAGCGCCTGCGTGCTCACCTGTATGGCTCTCTGCTGTACTACCTGCAAATTGCCCAGAAACCTGAAGAACCAGACACTCTGCAGACGGGTACGCTTTTATATCACAATCCGATGTATGAATATTAAAAGAGTAGAGTTTCACAGGTAAGTCTCTTGGTGCCATTTTTCTAAGATCTCTCACTCTCTCTCTATCCCTCCTGCAGCTGGGAAGGCAATGTGGGAACGACTCACAGCCCCTGAAGATGGTTTCTCCAAACTCCAGAGAGAGAACCTCGCTATTATTGAGAGTTATGGCAAATCTCTGATGGAGGTTGTGTGTAGAGATGCCTGTGATGGCCATGAAATTAGCAGGGTAAGATCCAAAGCATACACTTTTTATGATGTGACTAATTTCTGTTTATATATCTATCAATCACACTGAAAACAAACACCTCAATATCTCTTGTTATTGACAGATGCTGGCCCTGGCAGTGCTGGACAGGATCCTGTCAATAGACCGTCAGAATCAGTGGCTGGTTTATATCTGCAACAGTGGCTACCTGCGCTCGCTGGTGGAGAGCCTGAGGCAGGACGACGCTGCCCTGCAGAGCCTGCTCACTCCTCAGCCACCGCTCCTCAAACCGCTCTACATCTATGAGAGCAAGATGGTGCGGAGATATAAGAGAGATGAGCCATGTGTGTCTAGAAAAACCCTCTCCATGTACAATATGATGGAACTTGTCTGTGTTTTCAGGCTCTGCTGACCCGTGTGGCTAAGACAGGCCAGGGAGCTGTGGAGCTGCTGCGCTGTGGACTGGTGGCACAGCTGATGGAGTGTCAGGTGTTTGACATGGTACCTGACAGCGATGCACACAGGTTGGTGTCCAGACAGTGGAGGAAGTGCCACAATCACCAGCTGACAGAAAAATCATTCAGTTTTGATGTAGTGGTTCAGCAACCTTCGCTCTAAGATTTCAAATAACCCCACTGACCCTTTTTTCTGAGTAGCTCAGGTTTGTGTTTGTTCCCTTGTGGTGTACAGGGTGATGAGGGACCCTTCAGGCTTCATCCCCAGTCCTATGGACCGATACAGGCAGATTCTCTTACCGACCTTGAGACTCTTCCAAGTGATCCTGACCTCTACCACCATGAATCACCAGCAGGGAGCAGCGCAGGTCAGCACAGAAAGCTGCTGTTTCATGAAGACTTGAGGACTTGTTTTCTCTCTCTCTCTCTTTTCTTTTACTCCCCCCCAAAAATGAGAAATGTGTGTGTATCTGTTTGTGTAGGTTCTCCAGTGGCTAATAGTCCATGCTGACACCATTCAGTCCCTGTTGCGCTGTCAGGAGCTCAGCATGGGAGCTTTGCAGGAGCTCTCTTTGCTTACTGGCATCATCAGTAAGACGGCTCTGCCAGGTACAAAGATAACCACACACAACAACCTTAAAGTGAATTTACTGTGTTTTCCTTTTTGCTTTTACATTCTGTAAACCACATATGCACATAGCAGGTGGTGATGTTCGTGTATTTCTTGGTCTCTCAGGTGCCCTTGAGATGGGTGGGGAGGTCAACAGTGCTGCTCTTATGGAGTTCCAGGGTCACATCAACAGATTCCAGGTTAGACAATGTGACGTATACTTTCATCTTATTAATGCCACTGCCACCTTATGTATCCTCTAATGCATTTTTAATGTGTTAATTGCACTGTTGAAGTATTTTTTAAATCTTTTTCAGCGTCAGTGTCTGTCCCTGCTGGGCTGTCTGGTGGGAAGCGAGCGGGAGAGGTTGCTAAAGCAGGCTGAGATTGCTGCTCCTGGAGATTCAGCAGAACGACGAGAGGAGATGGAGGTGGCCATGCAACAGGTTTGACACAAAGTGCTTTATAAATGGAGTGATCAGAGGGTGTGCCTACGTGCGTGCATGTTCTCAGGGACTGACTTGCTTATACAAGGAGGTCAGGTGCACATTATATATTCCAGCTCGTCAAACAGTATAAACAGGCACCGAAGTGATGTGTGTGCAGAGTCACGTCCATAGTGATGATTATTCATCAGTTCTGGCCTGTCAGTAACCTGAGAGCTTTTTGTCCTCTGTGCCCAGGTGTGTGCGAACATCATGGAGTACTGCCAGACGCTGCTGCTGCAGAGCTCGCCCCAGGCTCAGTTCAGCATCTGCCTGTTCAGCCCGTCAGGCAGCGAGCCAGCTGGCAGGGAGGGGGGACGAGCAGGTCAGTGATATTCTGCCCATATTAACACCTTGTGTCCTCCCCGACAGAGAGAGGGTGGTTGTCTAATGTGATGAACTCTTTAACACTGTATGTGGGGAATTGTGTGTTTCCCTTTACCAAAGGATATGATAATGGGCTGAGTGTTGCTGATGCTGGGGGTTTGTGCTTTCTTGGTTTCCAGATTATTTTGCCATTTTTAATGGCTTCTAAGTAAACATCAATCTGCTGATAGAATCTCCTCATTAAGTATCACATGAGACACAACATATAAACATCAGTGCCTGGCATCAGTTAAAGTCATCTTAATTGTTGACCAGCCTGATGGTCGTTGCGTAGCTGATAAATCGTTACATCCCTACAAGTTTGCTTTTAGTTCATTCAGTAAAAAGACTAAACTGTGGCCCTCTGTGTTTTCTTTTTAAAGATCTCTCATCCACTGTACCATCGATGTCTTACTCCCGAGCACCCAGCCTGGGTCTGGTCCTGTACCTGTTGAAAAACAGTGCTGCAGATTTCTTCAGGTTCCACCAGAGTCACAGACAGAGCCTTGGCAAGCTGCAGAGTCTGGATCAGCTGCCTCCTGAGGAGCTGAAAGAGGTAATTATGGTTCTTCTACAGAAATTCAATCTGTCTCACAGACACCACCCTGCTGTACTCAATGAAAAAACTGTTTATGCATCTTATCGGCTTCAACATGCTTTGTCCTGAGTTCTAAGCACTGACTTCCTCCTCTGTAGTTGTGCCAGGGGCTGGTGTCCGGCCCAGGAGTGGTGGAGAAAATCTCATCAGTCCAGAGGAGCTTGCTGGCAAAGAGACGACTGGTCCAGCTCATCAACAACAGAGCCAAGCTGCTGGCCCTCTGCTCCTGTATCCTTTGGCCCTTCTTCACAGGCACAGCTGCAGTGACAGGACTTGCACAGTCAGGCGAAATAAGTGTTTTCCCTCCTGTCTAGGCACCAGAATTAAAAATTCACCAACACATGGACATGGTTCATGAATAAGTTCCAGAGTTCCCTTTAATAACGCCTCGTAGAGCTACTGTTAAAATGCCTTGACCCGCGTTTCTCTCAGATGTTATCGAGACTTGTTTGTTTGTGTTGTGGCGCCATCTGGAGTACTACCTGTTGCACTGTACCCCCACTGACCCCAAGGACTCCCTGATGCCAGGGGCCGGCTTGTTTAGATCACGCCTCACAGATGGTAGGAAAATATTTCATTGAAACTAAACACACTCATATGAGGTGTGGGCGGTTCACAACATAGTGTGGACAACATAGTCGTAGGAAGCATTTTAAAACTAAAACTAAAAGGATGAATTGAAAAACCTTATGACATGCTGGTCTTAAAGACAGCAGTGTTCAGATAGACTGGAAATTGCACCTGATAATCTATTGTTTCAATCCTTGTCTGTCAATTTAGGGTATTTTGTTTATTCTTTTTCTATTTAAAATGTATCTTCCACAGACTCATTTGGCGGGTTGCAGGCGAGTAGCGGCCGTGGACTCAATTTGTCCCGCGTCACCCAGCAAGACCTAGACCTGGTAAGGCTGTGTACATGTTGCACATTCAGTGATATTTGTATATACTTCAGGAGGCACGCTCTGATTAGTAATTGTTGTACCTTTTGACATATAGTATCTCTACACTTTCATTATTATTAATTCCCTGTGTGTTTGTGTCTTGGTTGTGTGCGTGCAGCTGAAGAGCGACATGGCTGCAGGCTTTGGAGAAGCTCTGCAGAGGAAGCTGCTGGATGTGGAGGGCTTGTACAGCCAAGTCCGCTCCAGATACACCTTCATCCAGGCCCTGGTTCGGAGGATCCGTGGTCTGCTCCGACAGCCCAAAAGCTGAGAGAGAGAGACACTAACACAGACACTGGCCAAGACCTGAATTTTCTCTTTTCTTACTCAATTGAAACCTCTGCCCACTCAAAGGATGAGCAACAACAGGAACCTACAATGAACTCAGACTTTGTCAATTTGCTTTTTCAGGCAACATTACTCATTTTTACTGATCTGTTCCCTCTTTAGCATCGTATGATGTTAGCGCCATCACAACATGTGACGTGTGTGTGTCTGTGTGTGTGTGTGACCAATCCTAATTGAGTTTGACAAATGATGTGCGAGGATCTGTCTTTGAAGGAGTCAGATGTGTAACTGCAGAGCACACTTATGAAAATTTTACTTGTTGAAGAATTTGATATTCTTTTTTTTTTTTGTCTGATTTTTTTTTTTCCTTTTGTGAGAATAAACATTTTCTATCTGTTAAATACTTGGCTAATTCATAAAGATCACACAAAGTCACAGTGGTAATGACTAAGAGTGGATATTGTCTCATGATGCAGTTGAATGAGTACGGAGATTGTATGAATAGAAAACTTTTTACGGTCTCACTTCGTCACGTACATCATCAGAGCATCAGCCACCTCTGATGGAAACTACTGAACTATTTTTAGTCTTGTCTGTCTGCAGTGACTCATGATGAATATCTTCTCATCAGGAGAAGCAAAACAAGGAACCAAAACAAGATGTTTCTTTGTGAAAGTAACACAGTGTATCACAATGACAAAATTATCAGCAGACAGCCAAGAAACTAGATGCACACAAATTATATGTAATATTGTTTTATTTCTTTGAATGTACACTTTATAGGACTGTAAAGTGCGTAGATTCTCAAACCTTTGGGGAGGGGATGCAAGGACACATTAAAAATCTGGATATACATTCAGATCTTACAGACAGGGAAGGTTTGTGCTCTTTGAGTTATTTTA
>OMNW01012936.1:7553-23412 GCA_900303245.1 Selene dorsalis | reverse complement strand
AGGATGGAGAGATGGAAGAGCCACATTAGTTAATGTTGGTCTATTTAAAAAGATGATGGAAAGACCAATGTAGAACATAAAGCCAACAACATTTCTGCTCTATATTTTGCTTATTTTTGAATTTTATATATAACATCTTAATTTATCAAAAATAACTTACAGATTACTGGATTGATACCGAAAGGCTTATGCTGTAGCAGTATTTTGCATCCAAACATAATGAACAAGAAAGTGGAGATGACGCAAGAGCTCATTCATTCTGTTTTGTAGCCGCAAAAACAAAGTTGCCTAAATGATTCCATCAAACAGAAGAACAGCAATGAAGTGATGTTTCACTGTCAGTGTCCAAGATCAACATCAAACAACCAAGAAAATGAGTTCAGTTCATTGATTATTTCAGCTTTAGCAAAAGATAAAGGAAGGAAGACAGGGAGGAGGAGGAGGAGGAGGAGGAGAGTTCAACAAGTGCTGGTCCACATATGGTCCACAGTGTGTGGATGTCGCCTCTGCTGCCCCCCACCACCTCAACCACCACCTCACCAAAAATCCTCTGAGAACTTGTCTGAGGGGATTAAACACAGCTTAAATACACACACACACACACACACACACACACACACTTCAACAGGATGCGATAAGAGAGTGTGTGACTGTGGCAGACACTGAGCAGCTGTCCTCTCAGCGCTTAACAAGAGCAGGTTATCACACAGTGTGTGTGTGTGTGTGTGTATGCGTGCGTGCGCGTGTGCCCCTTCTGAACAAAAAGAGATCTGTTAAGGTTTGAATGCCACATCACTTAAACCTGATTTTAAACTAAAAACCCAATGGGAACCTCACAGGTCTGTTTGCACTAATTTTCCAAAATCAGGAGGACCAACAGCTAGGAGTGCACCGATTTCCTTAATTTTGCGGGTTCGGCGATCGGACAATTCTTTTATGTGAAACTGATCTTATCTACCTGTGCAAACGTCTGAAAGTCAGCCACTGTCCCTCTGCTGTGAGAGAGGGCTGACTGACAGGCCCACCCACCAGGTTACGTCTGCCCGTGTGCAGAATACGTCCGTGCACTTTATTTTTGGTAAGAGGCTCAAAACAGATCTGCAGTGTAACCTGTGAGAAAAATGAAAGACTAAAGGAACTGATGCCTTTCTGCCCTTAGACCCTCACATAGACTGAGGAAAAACTCCCAAGAAAACCCTTTAACAGGGAACAAATAGGAGAAACCTCAGGGTGAGCAACAGAGGAGGGATCCCTCACCCAGGACGGGCAGACGTGCAGTAGATGTTGTAACAGTTTAGAGAGATATGTCCCCATCTTGTGGCCTCATTGAGAATAGTTTTCTTCAGGCCTGTTTCTTCAGGGACCAAAGGGTGTAAGAACCCTATTGTTTTGGAAGGTTTCTTCTTCTTGCTTTTTTGCCTGAACATGCTGACAAACTCAGAACATTTAGCAGTTTTGAAAATTTCACATGGGGGTTATTTTGTTGTCACTGCAGGCACATAGAAGATGTGTAGACTGGCAGCCATTGTTTAAAACCAACAGGAAGTCAGGCATTTTAAATTGAATGTGCTGTTTTTGGAGCCATTCTTGCAAGTTTTTAAGTGGCTTCTCCTTTGGACTTTGTCCGATCAAATATGTGTGTCCAAGTGAAAAGTTATATCTTCAAACGTGTGGAAATAATGGGAAGATACAAAGACAGCAAAGTTCTTGAGTTGTGAAAAGGAAAACCTTCCACTGACTACTAACCAGTCCATCAGTGGATTCTGACTTGTGTCTGTGTACCATAAATTAGAGGAGAATAATGTGATGCTGCCAAGTATTGCAATATAAATCTAACCTGACTCCCTCATTCTGTGTTTGTAGGTGTGATCTCTGCTGCCTTTCTTTCCGAACTCACCGTGGTCTGTTGCGTCACAACGCAGGCGTTCATAAGATCCTCCCTCAGGACCCCAGTGGCCGGCCCTTCATCCAGAATAACCCTTCAATCCCCACTGGCTTCAACGACCTGGCCTTCATCGACTTCTCCTGCAAGAAGTTTGCTCACATTGCACAGGTATTCATGCACCAAGCTTTGTTCATGTTTATACTGTCAGTTTTTTGGGTCAGTATTTAACTGCCTGTGGTTTCAAACTCTTCCAGGTTTGGTGTGAGACAAACCTTCGTCGCTGTATCAGCAAGTTCCACCGGTTCATCTGTGACAGTTGTGACAAGGCGTTCCCTCTTCGCTCTGCCCTTGAGCTCCATAAAACCACCTCACACCCTGACAAGCCCACCTTCACTGACACAGAGGAGAATATGGAGGAGGCTGAAGAAGCGGGAGCCTCAGAGGACAGTCAGGACGTAGAGAAAGACGTCCTGCCAACAGAGCAGGCCAGCTTCTTGGAAGCACTCGGCCTTCAGCACATTTCTGCAGTAAGCTTTGTCACCACCAGGGTTTTGACATCCAGTTTTTTTTGTATTAATATTGAATGGTGTCAAGCTTCAAAAGGTTGTTGTGATTAAGAGAGCCAGCTTTGTGTCATCCTCATAAAAACAAACATTGGTATCAGAAATGAAAGACAGTAAGCTGTGGAGAAGCTCTCTAATAAATCCTATCCTTTGTAGGTGAAGTCTGCTCCCACAGATGATGAGATCCACCAGGCCCATCTGGATAGCATCAAAGTGATCCACATCGAGCCGCCATGCTCCAGCCTTCCCCAGGAGCCGGCCTCAGCCTACATGTCTGGGGGGCTGGGGCTGACATTAGGGCTTGGTGTGGGTGGTCTGGCAGCCCTCAGCATCCCGCTGGGCCTCTCCCAGAAAGACACCCTCAGTCTGCTGTCTCTGCCCTTCCCGCCCAGCTTTCTCCTTCAACCAGATGGGGGCGCCGCAACAGCCAGCGCAGCTTTGTCCGGTGCCAAACCCAGTGAGGCAGGTGGAGCTGGGATCATGGAACTGGCTGACATCCAGCAAATCCTCAAGGTGGCGACTGCAGCGCCAAATCAGATGGGACTGACCATCCCGCCTCTCGCCAAAGCTCCTGGATTCACTGGAGGTCAAGGTGGGTGTCGGCTCCATCTGGAGGTTGTTCTATTAGTTATTAAATTAATCAATGACTTAAAGGAGTTAAATCTGTTTCTTGCCCCTCCAGGTCAAAACCAGAGTCAGAAAGCGATGCCTCCACTGAAGCCCAAACCTCCCATCACACCTCGCTCCAGCCTCACAGCAACAACTCCTCCCCCTCTCCAGAGCTCCCAGCAGGCCTCACTAGGCTGCATCAGCCCCAGCCTGCCACCTCCCACCCCGACTCTCTTCAAAACACCTTCCTCATCTTCCTCTTCAGCAGGGAGTGGAGGGCAGATGGATGCAGAGTGCATGGGCGATGCTCACACACCGATGTCTGATTCACCACCGGCTGCCACTACAGCTGTACACGAGGAGGCGGGGCTTAGCGGGAGAAAGCAAGGAACCAAAGGGGGGAGCAACACCGGCTCAACTAAAGGCTCGTTCCCATGCCGGTTCTGCGACCAGGTGTTTGCTTTCTCGGGCGTCCTGCAGGCTCACATGCGCTTCCACCTCGGCATCCTTCCTCACCAGTGCAACATCTGTGACTATGTGGCTCCAGACAAAGCGACACTAATCCGACACTTGCGGACTCACAGTGGTGAGCGACCATACGTCTGCCGGGTTTGTCATTATCCTTTCACTGTCAAAGCCAACTGTGAGCGCCACCTCAGGAAGAAGCATGCTAAGACCTCAAGGAAGGACATTGAGAAGAACATAAAGTACGTTACCTCCACCACTACAGCCAACATTGCAGCGGCTATCGCTCCAACCACCAACCCCACCCAGGACACAGAGACGGGCTGCGCCGGAGCTGAGACTACGTGCCGGTTCTGTGGTGAGGACTTGAAGACCTACCGGGCGCTGCAGATCCACCTGCGAACACACAATGGCTGCCAGAGGAAGCCGTTTGAGTGCCGGCGCTGTGGTGCTGCCTTTTTGGCCAAACGCAATTGCATCCACCACCTATTGAAGCAGCACCCTGAGGTGCAGGAGAGGGAGATCGAGGACCATATTGCCACGCTGCAGCCAGCAGCTGCGCCGGCCACCACCATCGCATCTGCCAGAGCTGCTACGACTCAGATGGCACTGAACGGGATCGGTCAGGCTCCCATCCAAACGGTGAAGGTGGAGGAGCTGGCCAATGTGGTTTATCCTGCAGAACTGGACCAACCGTTGGACTTCTCTGCTAAAGGGCGTGGAAGCAGCAGGCAGACAGGGTCTCCTGGGGTCAAACTGGAGAGCGTCTCCCCCAGCTTTGACTGTTCCACCATGGACCAGCCCATCGACCTGTCCATCCCCAGCAAGAGGCAGCGGAGAGAGGCAGCCAACGGAGAGAGCAAGGAGATCAAGACGGAGCAGAGCGGCAGCAGTATCGTGGAGCAGCAGAACGCTCTGGCTCTGTGCAAGGACGAGAAGTCAGGGAGTGCCCTGCCCCCTTTACACCCTCACCCCCATCTTGGCTGCTACCAGCTCCCCCCTGGACCTACTCTTCCAGCTGCATCTCTCTCCAACCTCAACAACTCTGCTAGAGCCCAGCGCCTCAAACCACTGCTACCCAAACCAGCCTCCTCTACCTCCTCCTCACCCTCCACGTCTGTGAAAGAGCTCCCTCCTCTGGCCTCCATTGCTCAGATCATCCACTCTGTCTCCGGAGCTCAGGACCTCCTGAGGAGAGAGACCACCTCGTTGGAAGGCAAACCCGGGGCTACTGCTGCTTCCACTCAGGCTGACCCAGCTGCTGATGGCTCAGGACCCTCTGCTGGTCCAGAAACACAGAGTGAAGACACATCTGAGGGACTGTCCAGGTTTGTGAGCTACATAATCAATAAATAACATTGTTTGGTAAATTCTACATAATGATTTCCTGCTAATTGAGTGCTTACCCCTCCTTTAGAAAACGGTCCAGAAAGAAGCTGGTTGCTCTGGCAGTGAAGGATAAGACTGCTGTGAGCGGCAGTGGCATTGACTTGGAGTCCAGTGGGGAGTTTGCCAGTGTGGAAAAGATGTTAGCCACCACTGACACTAACAAGTTCAGTACCTATCTGCAGACGGGAGCTGGAGACCTGGGAGGAAAGAGAGGTAAAGGAGGGGTGGCAGAGTTCAAAATAAGTGTTTAAATGCTGGGTGGATGAACGAGTGATATAAAAGTCTGGGGCGGTTGATAAACTAAGGCTTAATGTTAATCAGATGGTGACAGAGCAGAAGGAGGGGAGGAGAAGGAGGGAGGGGTGAAGGAGGAGGCGAAGCCTGTGGCGGCCGCAGTGGCGCCTCCACCCAAAGGGAAGAAGAACGCCTACTCCAACTCTGTCCAGAAGATGACCTGCCCCTTCTGCCCCAGAGTGTTCCCATGGGCCAGCTCTCTACAGAGACACATGCTGACACACACCGGTAATCAGTCACACAGCATTCATTGAGAGGTCAGAAACCAGTTGATGAGGGCCGTCGCCTTTTAAGGTCATGACACTCTGTCTTTCTTTCTCTCTTTAGGTCAGAAGCCATTTCCCTGTCCGAGGTGCGATGCCTTTTTCTCCACCAAATCCAACTGTGAGCGCCACCTGCTGAGGAAACACGGTGTGACCCACAGAACGCTACGACGCAATGGTGCCCTTGTGAAGAAAGACGGTGATGAAGGCTCGCACGAGAGTGCCGGTAAGAAAAAGCCAGCCTTTTTTATTTCAGGTCGGAGGCGAAGATCCAACCCATTTCTCTCTCCCCTCCATCATCACATTTTATTAGTTTATATATGATATAATAGATATTTATAAGTGATGTTTTCATACAAATCACCTTGAACTGATTTTCTCCTCTCAGATGTTTGTGTTGATACTCTCTGACAGTGTAGCTGCAGCCCATTGGTCACTGGTATTGATAGTGGTGATTACATTATGTCCCACAGAGAGTCAGTCAGAGACTGAGCAGGTTGCAGCAGAAGCACAAGACCTCAGTAGCATGGCCACCTCCATGGATGTGGGCTCCCCACCCACCACAGAGAGCCTCGCCCCTTCTGAACAGGAGTTGGCATCAGCAAACGCAAGCCCCGCCCCCAAAGAAAACCAAGGTTGGTCACTGAAAACCCTTTCGTTAAGATTGCGTGGTTTACTCTTTATAATATCAATTTAAAAGTTGCCTTATAAATAAATGTTATCGTTATCACCATTATTATTTGATGTGACCATACATGGATTTTTGTGGTGTTTTTACTGTTGACACTGACAGATGTTGCTATGTGCTGCAGGTTGCAGTCCAGATGAGAGTGGTGCAGAGCAGCAGGAGACAGAGGCCATGGAGCAGACAGAGCAGCAGGAGGAGCCAGAAGCCACAGCAGCGCAGGGAAATCAGTCTGAGCTGAACAACAGCAGCAAGGTGACCACACAGCACATGAAAACCTGATCCAGAACCAGAGCTCAGCACCAGGGACACCACAAACACTGTGTGCACTGAAATTTAAATTCTCTGTTGATTTGTTGGTCAGTCCAACAAGTAGACTCAAATGTGAATAGTCTGGTGACTGCAACATGTGAGGTCGAACTGTAGTGAAGAGTTTGCCTTGTGATCTAATTAATTAATTTATTTATTTAACTTTATTTCACTGATAATTTGTGATACCAATTTATTTAGTTTTCCTATTGTAAAACATATTTTTCCACCTGAATAGTCTATTGAATCAAACAAAAATATAGAAGATATATAGAGATGTATTGAAATCATTAGATTTCAGCAGAGTGTAGACATTTGAAGAAAAAGTTTAATAATCAATCATCTGTTCTAGTATTGATCAGTGTTGGTCTTTTCCAGGCGGAGAGCACAGATGATGATGACTGCCACAGCAACAAAAGTCTGGACCTGAACTTTGGAAAAAAGCTGATCGACTTCAAGCTCTCCACGTCCTCAGGCTCCACTCAGGAAGAACAAACCTCCGAGCCCACCTCCTCTTCATCTCCCTCCTCATCATCCTCTACCTCTGCTCCCCAAGTAGCAACAGAGAACCTAGAGAAGAAGGAGAAGGAGAAAGGTGCTGCGACCACTTCCTCCTCCTGTTCCGGCAGCCCTGTGGTGAAGCAGCAGCCCGAGTACAAACACGTATGTCGGGTTTGTAACAAGAGCTTTCGTTATGCCACCACTCTCGCTCGCCACGAGAGGGCACACCTCTCCGAGGAGACGCCAGCCTCAGCACCAGAGGAGGAAAGTCTGCCAGTGAAGGAGGAGGCCATGGAGAGCAACACCACAGTACCAACTGAGGGGGAGAAAGAGGAGGAGCAGACCAAGGAGGCGGAGATGGAGGCGGAGGAGGGAGGACTGAAGGGAGGTGAGAGTGAGGTGGGGGAGAGCGGGGAGTCAGAGGAGGAGGAGAAGGAGAAGGAGGAGAGGAGCGACGAGGAGGCGGAGGCATCAGAACCAAAGAGCTCGGAAGGAGGAGAGACGTCGGGAGGACGAGTGGACAAGAGGAAGAAGATCTGTAACGTCTGTGGGAAACGATTCTGGTCCCTGCAGGACCTGACCAGACACATGAGGTCACACACAGGTACAACACACACACACACACACACTGTTATTTTTGTGATTGTTTTCATTTTCCTTCTTTTAAATTTGACCAAAAAACTGGAAAAGTTTTTGTGTACATACATTTTTTTTTTTTTTTTACCTCTAATCTAGTATGTGTTTTCTAAGTGTAACTCTCCCTCCGTCCAGGTGAGCGGCCATACCAGTGTCAAACCTGCGAGAGGACATTCACACTGAAGCACAGCCTCGTCCGCCACCAAAGGATCCACCTGAAGACCCGCGGAGGCGATGGATTCTCTGCTGCGAATGACGACGCCAGCGAAGATGGAGACTCCTGCACCCCCACCCCGACATCCACCTGCCCGCCCTCAGAGAATGAGAGCGAGTGTGGGAGTGGCATCGTTGGGGCCAAAGAGCTGGAGGAAGAGGACGTAAAAGAGGAGGGAGAGGGTCAGCAGGAGGAGGGGGACGGAGCAGAATCTGCCACGGTTGAGGAGGAGGAGGAGCCTGAAAAACCAGCAGAGCCTGGTGCAGATCCAGAGCCAGCAGCCACCGCTGCTGAGGAGCAGGGCACAGAAGACAACTCTGAACTTTCAGGAGACTCTGCAGTGCAACAACCCCCCTCCAACATGACCCCCAGCCAACAAGCTACTGACACAAAGACAGCTACAAGTGACGAGTCCTCAGCCAGCAACTTGAAATCAACGCATGACACCTTGAAAGACCCCTCCTCCTCCTCCTCCTCCTCCTCCTCCAGCTCTCCACCAGGTGAAGCCACAACAGTGGCCCCAGCAGAGGGCTTCATCCAGGGGCTGCTGGAGATCCACACCAAGCCCTCTCTGGAGCACATCCTTCCCAATGGAGAGCCTCCTCTGGTAGGAATAGACTAAGAGGCCTAAACCAACATCACCACAGTGCCATACAACGGAAAGACGCTACACCATTGATGATGATGATGCAAAAACTAGCCCGGAAAACCTTTTTGATAGAAAGACGAACACCTCGTTTTCTTGAAGTGCCTTACTACTAGTCCTACTTCTATGATGTTTTTTGCTATATCTTTATCTGCATTATTACAGAGGATGGATCTAATTTTTATAGCTTTTTACGATAATGATTTGCATTACCATTTTTTGTGCGGGGAATCTCTATTTCAGCAATAAAAAGAATAAAGTTACAATTTATTATTGTTCTAGATTCTGTTTGAGAATTTATGATCAACTTAGGAGACAAAGAGAGACAGACAGAGACTGAGCTGGACTGTCAGTGTCTGTGTTTATTCTTCTGTATTTAAATCACAGCTGGCCTTCAGCTACACAGACTTAACAATCCCACTGTAAGATAACCAGCTCTGGATTTGAGAATGAACTAGTCTGGGTGGGGAACTTGAATTTGTTTTGGTCCATCAGCCACAACTCAAATTCAGAATCCAGCAGTCCCTCCTCCGTTTTGATGTTTCTGGAGGAGAATTGAAACTGGAGGTGACGACTGGTTCGTGGTCACCATGGCTACCACAGACAGCTACTGGTTGTGGCTAAGGAAACTTTTTGTAACTGGAAACCCGGAAAGGCCAGTGCTTCGTCGTCTTTTTTGGCTTCCGCACCAATCCCCATGTCTCGGCTGGCTCTGAAAAAAAAAAAAAAACACACACACAAAATTTTCATCAGCTTGACAGTCGCACCAGATTTCTGTGTGAAAACTCTGGAAAGGGCAGATAATAGTGTTGAGAAATTTGTGTTCTCCATGTCTTTTTTTTTTTTTTTTTAACCCATCACACTATTGATCTCTTCATCCCTCAAAGCCACCCTGTGAGTTGGTTTGTGTGTTAATTTCTTATTCATAATCATTCTCATTTGATTCCATGTGTGTACAGAGAGTTGAACATTTGGCATGTGATGCTAGAGTATTTTCAGTTTTTTGTTTTGTTTATTTTCTGCGTGTGTGTGATTATCAGTGATATTTAGGTGTAGGGCGGGGAATTGTTTTTGTGGATTTTTTTATAACTGAACAAATCAATTTTTTTGTTTATGTGTGTGTGAAAGTGTGTGACTCCCACCTGTCACTCATCATCATCCAAACCCCTACCCCACCCGTTCAGGGTTTATCACAGGGCCTCTGGTGTGCTCATGTTTATGGCCACTAACACCTGACCCAGGTTCAGTTTACCTCAACCTCTGCTTTTTAACTGCAACCATTGAAACAACAGACAAGCAGCACTATAGGCGACCTTTGAATCCTATGTCTTCCTAAACAGGCTAGTGGAGAAACCAGTCTTCACGAGCCCGGCCTCCACGTGGGCCAAATCACATGTAAACAGGTGTATGGAATGGCTTCTAATAGCTAACCAGGGCTAACACATCAAAGTCAGAACTGGCTTGGCTTACACAGAGCTAACCAAGGCTAACTTAGTAGCAACAACAGTGTAAAATAGAAATGGAAAGGGCTAAGTCACTGCTAACAAGGTTCGTCCAGCGAATCTTAACACACACCCAAGAAAGGGCTAACACTAGCCACCTGTTCTTATTAGCCGGGGTTAGGTCAAACACATAATCATTAGGGTTAACCCCTCATCAGGCTGCTAACTAAGCTAATGTTGCCATGGTAGCGGCTGCTAGCAGGCTTGGCTAGTCTCCCTCCAGTATTATCATAGTATCTTCAGTTAGCCATGGATGACTTAGCACTGTTTGTCCCCACGTAGCCCTGTGTCCTCTCACATCCAGGTCCAGACCTGTTTTCAGATGAGAACAGCTACAAAAAAAAATGGACGACCTCTTTTTAAGAACACTCCAACGGTCACATCTCCCATCAATGTATTTGGCATTAATGACAATCAAATGATTATTGAAACCCTGCGTTGGATCTCAATATGATTTCCAGAAGGAGGTATAGATGCTAGGGTGAAAGGGATGGCTGGATGGATGGATGGATGGGTGGGTGGATGGATGGATGGATGGATGGATGGATGGATGGATGGATGGATGGATGAATGAATGAATGGGTTGGGTCGGGGTGAGTGTGAGTGTGAGTGCAACACTATTTTGTGTTCCTTAAGTGTATAACCCTGCTACACACACAAACAAACACAAGTCAAAGGGCTGAATCCACCCCCTGCTTCAATGTAACCAGACATATCCACAACAGATGGAGGTGGTGAATCTGGATCGCCTACTGATCCTGATATCACGAGGGACGGGTAGTGTGTATGTGTATTTTCTTTGTCGTGAGAAGATGAATATTGCTCATTTTCTTGTACATTTTCACCAGTTTATTTTTATATCAAAACAACCTCATACGCGAAACGAATCGAACCTCAGTGGCTCATAACGAAACTGTAAAGCGGCGACGGTCGGTCATTTGGTCGGTCAAAGAAAAAGAGAAATATTGAACAACCGGATTGACTGACTGACTTGACGCTGCTGTGAACTGGCACTAACAACTTCCAAAACTACTACTACTACTATTACTTCTACTACTTGTACTACTACAGTGGAGTATCATGTTAGAATCAAGAGAGAAAGAGAGAGGGAGGTTCCTTGTCCTAATGTTCAAGTCCTGGTCCAGCCCTAATCGAATTTGACAGGTTAAAACTCTGAGCCCAAACACATGACAAGAGTGTGTGTGCTGACTAAATTGTTCATCTTAAGCTTGGTCACAAACTGAACGGGAAGTTCACATTTTACTGAAGAAACATTTTCAGGAGTCCTGACTCATAACTTTCTAAAACCATGTTTGTTTTGCAGAGAAGTCACAGCTTCCTCTGTTCTGACCACTTCATCTCAGTTTCTGAACATTCTATGAAAATCTGCCCAGATTAATTTATATAAAAACATGAATTCATCAGAATTGAAAATAATGAAGAAGACTTGGTCTCTACACTCATGTCCTCTCAGTGACCAGTGGGTGAATTAGCAACATCCGATGATTAGAAATCTTAAAACTGAAGCTGAGCGGTGACCTGTTGTGATTTCACTGTTCCAATTACAAGTCTAAACTTTGAGTTCATTTGTTCATGACTTACTTATTCTAACTCTCTTTCTCTCTCTCTACTGTTGTACGTTGTGTTGGCGCTCTTTGTACACCCCTCTCCCTCGGGAATATGCATTCATGTATATCTGACTGTGAGTATGCATGTGCGTGCACGGCCATATGAATACTGGACTTCCATTTGAATGCACATGGACTGTTTTTAAATATATTTATTTGGAGCCCAGGTGTGTGTTTGTGTGTGTGCGTGTGTGTCTGGGTGGATGTGAGTTTAGTTTCTACAATGACTTGAGAAGAAAGCCATGTATTAAAAATATCACATTTATGCTGCAGAACTGATGGTTTGTGTTGTGGACTAACCGGCTTGCCGTAGGGCACAGCAGGCCGTGGTGTGTTTCAGACTTAGCAATAAGAAATCCCTCTGAATCCAAAAAGCTTTATGTAGATCTCCTGTATATGAGTTGAGAACAGACTCTCTGGGTCTATTGGTTCTGTTGTTTATTTCTAGTTTGGCTGAGATATGATTTTTGTTGTGCTTATTTTTATTTTTTTTTCTCTCTCTCTGACATATAAATGCGTATAAAACTGTGAAAATCCATTGTGTTCAGTTAAGGGTGAGTTTTAGGTTAGTATTTTTTTGCATGTCAATCTAATTTGTTCAATTATGGATGATTTCTCCTTTCTCCATCTCTTTTCACACACATACACACACATATAAATATATGTATATGTATATATATATATATATATACATATATATGTATATATATATATAAATATATATAATCTTGCTCTCAGGGTCTTTCACAAATCCATTATCAGAAAATGCTCCATGTTTTTACTTCCTGAGTTGCAATTTTCCAAGTCCTGATTATTTTGTCTTTTTCTAAAATAATGATTTAGAACTGTCAATCACTACATTGAGCACTTGACTGTGAACTTGTCATCACCTGGCAGAAAAGCTGTCATTTAATTTTGGTGCTTTTACAGCCAGAAACGTGACATTTTTGTTTTGTTCTCCCCTCTCACTCGGACATTTGGTTGAAGCCTTTTTTGTTTTGTGGTTTAAGCCCTGTGTTGAACTATCTGTCCTGGTCAGAGGTCAAAGGGAACATCAGAGAGAAGATTTAATCACATCCCTCCACCAACACAAACACACATACATGCTGGACCTCAAAGCATTAACTCACAATCATGTGGAAACTTTGAATTTTCTGTGATTGTGTTTCCATCCTTCCTTCCATCCCCTCGTTTGTCCTCTCCTTCCCACGGTAGTACAACATGACAGTGTTTCACAATGTCAAGAGATGTAAACCTGGTCTGTATTCAACCCAATAACAAAAAGCAATAAAGATTTTATCAATGAAAGGTGTGTGAATCAAACCCTGTGATGTTTGTCGTTCTTAAATCATTTTATCACTAAACTGACATCATTACAACTCATTATATTCATGGCTGATGATCGTTTTTGCAGCACTCAAATTAATACTCTTGTACACAATTGTGTCTACACAGTAAATATTTTTATTTTCAGAATCAGCATTAAAATATATTTCCATGATTACTTCATACAGTTCAGTGCCACCTCATTTAAAAACACAGACTGTTAGTGAAATGATAATTCTTCATCATACAAAATAAACAGTTTTTCCTCACGTGTCTTCACGCAGGCATCTCAGTGCGGTGTTAAACACCGGAGCAGGTTCATATACATCCATGTATCCAAGTCAGTTTATTTGTGGTCATTTTCTGCTGCTGATAACAAGCCCTGTACTGTCTTTATAATTTGTGTCATTGAGAGTTAATGTGATTAGGGAGGCTGTGATTACAGTTTTCCACCCATATTGATCATGTGAACTTGACATGCATTGCAGATGTTGTGCATTCTGACAGTCTCCTGCTCATGTTGTGTTTTGGTGTGTGTTGCACACCGGTGTAGTGAAAATGGAGACAGGGACTATAATAGACAGCACACATGATATGAGAGAGTTCTCTACTGTCTGGTCATTTGGACTTCATCATTCATTAGTGAGTGCATCAGAGCTCATCTAACAAGTGTGACACCCTCAGGTGTCCATGAACACTTTCCCACATTTTGGTTGGTGACACTTCCACATGGTTTGCTCCAGGAGAGGTCAGTCTGTGGTGGTGGTGCCAGGCCTCACACTGTGGAGGGTTTCATCAGCGCCTGCTCCCCAAACAGCTGCTTAAAGTGGACCACATGCTCCTCACAGTGCTCTCCTGTTAACACACATACACAAACATAAGCATGTGGTAAATCCAATAAACATTCCCCCTGCACTAATGAGTTGGAGTTTTCAGTGTAACGGCTCCAGATTGCAGAACAGACATAACAGCAGGTTTTATTTATTAATGTGCAATTATTGTCAACAATTATAACTTCTCCTGTGAAGACATAATAAATATGTGTTGTACAATGGAGTCACTCAGTTATATTAATAAATAATTATTCAGGCCCTGGTTGGACACAGAGGTGTCAACTTACATTTCAGACTCAGATACAGACATCAACGAGATCAAGACTTATTTATTAATCATATAAAAAACAGCTATTTGTTAATATATTAGAAGACAGTCTGCTGATGTAATTTCCAATTTCAGAGGAATTGGTGGAGTGTGTGTGTGTGTGTGTGGTTGCCTGGGTTAAAGCCGGGGCTTCCTCTCAGCCGTTGGTTTCTCTGTTGGAACGACCTGAACACGGTGTAAAACAGCATCTGGTCTCCTGTTTGTCGCGCTGCATCCAGAAACTTCCTCGCTGACACATTGTCATGTCCACCTGTCCACAGGGAGGAGGGGCAGGGTTACATCACTGTAGACACACAGCTCATTTGTGTAACTTAGATTGTTGAATGGATAAAATTCAGACAGGAAGAAAAACCACAATGACCATGAACCCTTTCATATTCACGTCATGTCAATAAACTGTTGTTATAACATGTTTTCACTCTGTCCTTAAATACAAAAGCCAAACACAGTGCATCTGATTTATGAACACTTAAATTATAAAGCAATGCATCACATTATCAAGACAATTAAATGAGTGTTTTTCAGTGATTCTTGTCACAATATGACATCAGAAGTGTTACAGGGTAGTAGATGGAAAAAGATCAACACACCAACACTCCGGATGAATCTGAGCGCACCCAGGACCTGCTGCTTGGACAAGAGCACTTCAACGATCTCATCGTTTGCCGTGGACAGACGCTGACAACACACACACACACACATTACATTATTTATGTAAATATATATAAACCCTATACTTGTTTCTATAGTTTGTTTAGGTTAATTACAGTTTATCTTTGAACTTGTTGTTAGATGTCTGAATTTCAATGAATTAAGTGTGTGTGTCTATCTCTATCTATCCTGGTGCCACAATGAGCAACAAGCAGTGTGTTTGTGTGTTAGATACCTTGAGCATGTCCAGTGACAGCTGATGTGCAGGAGGATACGTACTCTCCAGGGAGAGGAGCAAACAGGCCTGAAGCCAGGGAAGGTAAAGACAAATGATGAGCGGCACAATAGTCACTGGAAATGATCACAGTCACAGATCTACTGTCATTATTTCATTTCACAACAGCTGAATGCACAGTTACTATTTTATTGGAACTGGTTTCAGTCTAATTTGAGTCATTCACACCGTACTTGTTATGGGCCAGTTTCTGTCTGATCAGAGTCTTGGTACTGGAGCTGAATCAGTTAATTAATTGATCAAAAACTTACCCAAAAAGTTTTCACAACATAACAGAACAGCATATAGTAAATTTTCGAAACCAAGTGATTCCATCATTAAAACATCTGTCACTCAACCATCACCAGACCTCCCTCTCCCTGGACACTTCTTGGTGTCTCACACTCTCTCTGTGTGTTTCCACAGATCTCTCCATAGCTCCATCCCTCTGCACCAACCACCTCCTGCATCACCTCCTTTCTCCTGCTGTTGAACCAGCCTGCCCTCCCTGCTTGTGACCCAGTCTGCCATCCAGTACTCCCATTACGCTGGCCTTCTCTCCCTGCCTCTCCTGGGTTGTTAACCAACTGATTTCATTTTAATGTTTTCCCATATTCTGTGTTGTAAACAGTTTTCTTGTCTGTATAGACAGTTGCAGCTCACCAGTGGTTTGGAGTCACTGAGGACGTGATACTGCAGGAACTGATGCAGCATGTAGAAGAGGTTGTGCTGCACCAGGGTTTTAATCACCAGCTCGTACAGGTAGTGCTGAAGGCCAGGAGGAGAGTGGGAGCAGCGAGTCAGTCTCAAAGTTTCGGACAGAATTTACCATTAAAACCAGTGAATAATGAATTAATC
>OMNW01012926.1:46398-58040 GCA_900303245.1 Selene dorsalis | reverse complement strand
CACTAACGTGAGTGTGAAAAATCTTTTAAAGCATTTTATAACAGGATAGAGTGTAATTGTGGTGAAAATGTAACTACGAGCTACATTTTGCAGGCTTTTATACAACTACTGCAATGTGATGATGAAAGGAGACAGGTCCTCCCGCTAATGCCCACCAACCTCTATTCTGTGACCGCTACTTTACAGAACAGCAACAAAGCTTTCAGAGTGTGAAAGCAGCAGGATTCATAAGAGATTAAATGTTTTTCCACTTCTTGCACATGTTCAAAATTTAAGTAGGGTACTCAGAGGTATCACCAAGACACTGCTAAATGTTTAGTTATTAATACACTATGGTGTTCACCAAATTAAAGGCAGAATCTTTCCTTTGTGTATTCATAAAAAATAAATGAATGGGCACATGGGGGGCTGCAGAAATTAGCCAGGTTTTTTTTTTTTTTTTTTACAAGCACCACACTTGTAAAAACCTACAGGACAACAAAAGACATACAGGAGTGAATGAAACGAAGCTTCCTTGCCAATTACTGTTGCGAACATGGCTGTGTTGGGGCTTTTTGTGCTTCACACAAGCAGTCTTCTCTCCCCCTTGTCCCCGGCTATTGAGAGGGATACATTAGCCATGCGGGATGGATGGATGGAGTGGAGCAGAGCGGAGCGGTGCGTTCGCAGTCATACAGCTCACTTCACCCCTGGTGTTACAGACCTCTCTTATGACTTCACTCACAGTGTTAACACAGAATGTGATTTTTACTATGTCATTTTCTACCTCCTTTCTAAGACATATAAAATATCTGTTCACATGTTTTCAATTAAAAGAATGTAAATGTGTGATTATTTGTGATGTAAAATAGATCTAAAAGCTAAAATACACCTGCAGGGCTGTCGTCAGATATCTGCAAAGGATGCGTTGTGCCTGTTCTTGACCCAAATAGTCCTGCTGCTCTTTCCATCCCCTGAACAATCTTGTTTTTTTGTCTTTACCAAGCCACTTTGTCACAGTTAATATTTTTCTAGAAACACCTCCTATGTAAGCATGAGATTTTTTCGCAAGACCTCTGGAAATCTTCCCTGAAACCTGCAATCTGACTGAAAAGTGAAAGTTTCACATCTAAATGAAACGTTACACTTGTTTCGATTGACTGTAATTCATCCTGTTGTTAGAAACTGTTTAACAATGATGTGTGGTCATGTAAATGGCGTTAAAACAATTGTTAAAATGTAACCTAGAGGAGCATGAAAGCTGCTGTTTTCAATCAAATTTTGTTCAGTTTTCACCTTGACATGTTTTGACCTGCTAATGCTTGCTGAGCTGCAAAACAGTGTGATACTGTATTGTATTTATTTGATGCACATGCCTCTGGACTGCCTCGCTGAATGAGCAGCTCTTTATTTTTTATGACAATCCTAGTGTGTGTGTGTGTGTGTAAATGTGCTGCCTGTGACAACTATTAGCAAGGTTAATGCTGTGGATAACAACATCCATCATTCAGTTTCATTAGCAGTGTCCTTTGACCTGTTCCACATAATGTTGTCAAATGTGTCAGGCGCCAGATTATTGGGAGGTACAGTGTGATGGTCAATAGATGAATAAGAGCGAGCTGTGAGCGACGTTGCTGGCATGGCTGCGGTATAAACCTCGATCCGGCATGCTGCTGGCTGCCTGTCACAAATCTGAAAAACAAATGGACCAGCCCCAGGCAAGAGCCATCAATAATAATATAATGTGTGGAGGATGATGAATTACAGCCAGACTTCTCAATGCATCGCTGTTCTACACACATAAAACATCACTGGGTGAATGCATTGATCTCTGGATTCACATTAGTTTGCTTAATCTGCATTTGAGTCGATGGGTCAACACACAGTTTCACTTGGCTGAATTCAGAAAAGTTAATAATATCCAATAATCAAAAACTGTTTATGAAAGCACCTCCTTTTTGTGTCATTGATTTGGCTCCATAATGCACTGTAGTCACCGATCACTCAGACAAAATGCACTTAGGAAATGACAAATGTATTTTATATTCAATAAGATAGATTTTTCCCTGCATATGTACTTTAATTTATCAAGTAAGGGTTTATATTTGCTCAAATCTACGCTTCCTCTTGGTGATATTTCTTTTTGTTACAAAGAACATATGTGACATATAAAAGCAGTTATTATTAACTCAAGAGTGAGAGATGTGTGAGAGCCTTTCAGCCTTTCAGGGCATAAGAGCAGTTTGTGGTTGTACTGTTATATCTGTTGTCATTTTGTTCATGGTTCAATAAAGATGAATTTACTTGCTCTCAGAAAGTCCCACAGTCCTCATTACAGCCTACATACTTGCTATAGTTTTCAAACAATGCTGCAGCCAACCTACCTAAACACTCAAGGATTCATACATAAACTATGTAATATTACACAACACAGAGAAGAGCTAAGAGCAGAAAACTGCTTCAAGCTGCTTTGCTGTAGCAGTGGTGTCACTTAAGACCCATGAGATCCCCGCGGCCCACAACTGCTGCCACAATAGCTTTGGTGTAAATGTCCTTGTGTACTGAAAGCTGTCATAAGATCACAGTGTCTTGACCTAAATGTCACAGGACGAACCAGGTTTTTGTCGTTGTTGTTATTGTTATGATGCAGAAATATAACAAAAATATGAAAAATTAATGCAGAGGAACAATGGAGCGGAAATGGCCTGTATTGATCCGCAATGTTCAAATGACATGGGAGACGTGCGCTTGTGCTAATATTGCTCTATCTACATGACCTGGAGCTACACTGTATGGTAAACACAAGTCCATCAACCTTCTCCTCTGTTTTTTCCAAAGAGCACCAATGTGACACCGACACTTAATTGGCTGATAATAGTTGGCTTGAAATGATATTCTTTAGGGGATTTTTGCCAATAACATCTAATAATGCAGGATGAAATGGATACAAGGAGTCAGTTAAATCTTGCCCGCAGTCACTCAGAGGCACATAGGGAACTTGAGCCTCAAAGATGTGGTGCATTAGTTCTGCTAAGCTAACCGTGAATGCTAATTGCAGGAAGGACAAACTGTAACCCTTGCCCTGTGGCCATGAACCCATTAAACAGCACAGAGGGTTTCATAGACACAGGCAGCGTACAAAGAGGCTGGCCTGAAAAGCCCTGCAATCTGATTTCAGTTTAAATGGGGATAACAAGTTACTGTTTTCCAAAGATCCCCATGGGATCTGCCCTTGTCGTCTTTTTTTTTTTGTGTATAAAGAAAACTGCCTGTCACTCCAAAGCTGACCACAAATCATCAGCACAATGCAACAGGTTCTATGTTTTCAAGTGGAGTATGTTGCGTGATCCGCAGGACAAGCCCTCAGTTCTCACAGAGTCTGACAGGTGTCTCTCTATGGGACATGGATCAGTTTAAGTGTTTGTGGTTTCACCCCTGAAGGAAATTGACAACCCAATCACAAGTACAATATGACACCCTATACATAGACATGGAGGAGTGTCCTGCATCAGAGGGAACCTTCATATATTGTCTCTCAGATTAACAAACACCTTGAACAATGGGAGACTCAGAACGAGTCAATCAGTAAAGCTGTTAAAAAAAAAAAAAAAATCCACTTGTTTAGGGCTGAGCTGAGTCACAAACACTGTGAGAGTCTGGTTTTGCTTTCACTGTCACCTCTCCAGAGCTCTGGTGCCCCCTGGCCATACATTTTCAAACATGACCCCAGATGCACCGACTGCCCCCATCTAGCTTATACATGCCTTCATCAGTTGGATTTGATAACTGCAAGTTTCTGATTTTCTCTGAAGCCTAAATTTACTCTTGAGGTAAATGTTTACTGTGTTATTGGCTTGAAGGTGAACATTTACAGCTCTGATAGTGTAGTGTCAGAGCACAGGACAACACTAGGACACTTAGAAATGTTGTCCTAGATGGAGAGCGGCATGATCACAAAAGTGATGACAGTTCATCCCTGGGGATATGAATTATCTTGACCAAATTTCATGGCTATTCTTCCAAAGTTGTTGGGATATTTCACTCCAAATTACAAAGTGAACCTCTTGTAAAAGAGGAAATGTCAAGAAATGATCAAAGTTCATCCTGTGGGGACCATGAATGGCTGTGTTTGACTTTATGGCAAATCATCTAATAGTTGACATACAAAACTAATCATCGAAATTCAGGCTATGGTACGTTCTTTCATACAAAGTCTTGAATAACAATGGAGGCCTGATACTGAAACACCAATGTCACATGATTCATTATCAAATGATGAATCTGCGACTAAAAGCCTAGGAGCCAAAATGGCACCTCGAGCCCAAAATCTGTGACCCTGTTGTCTCGCCCTGAGATTTGTGATTTACTACTGCCCAGATCCGAGGTGAGTGTCCTCCAGTGGTAGACCCCACGCCGCCTGCCTGCTCGGCCTGTAAAGAGATGGATGGCTGCGAGTGTGAAACCCGGCAGTGGGTTACATGGCCTTGAGCTTAACCGTCTAATTAGGCTCTAATGGAACTACAATGCTCTCCAGGAGATGCTGTCTTGCCCACCAAAGCTCTTTAAAAGCCTCCTCGGGGCAGGGGCAGCTTGGAGTGTACGTAGGTGCTGCTGGGCCATAGCCACATCCACAGGATCAGGTTTCATTTCCCAGCTGGGACGTACTGGCAACAGGACCCCAGCTCTTTACAGAACAGGTCCAATCCAGTGGTTGTGAAGGTGTTCATCTCTGAAGGACACTAAAATTAAATAAGGGATCATTAATGTTTTACAGATCAGTAAGAAATATTATATTAGGAGCTTTACTAAATGAAAGTCAGTGTGGGTAGATCCTCCAGCACCATAACCTACTTCTTTAATTCATCAAATCCTCCAACAGACTGTGGGACCACTTACTCTGTGGAAAGAGCTGCAGAGCATCAGGACCAAAACCATCCTTTTAAAAAAGTTATTACTATAACTTGATGGGTTTTTATGAGGGTTTCCCAGAGGAAAATCAGCAGAACATCTGACTCATCTTCTTTTATATGACACTAATGCTATCTGCACAATATTATTATTATTATTTTTTATTAATCACTGTATATAGAATCTCAGAAAGTAGTGGAAAGGGCCTGTTCTAGTTTCCCACAGTCAGGATGATTACTTCGGATGTTTTGGTTTGTTCAGTGGCTTCATTTTTAATACACAGACAGGGGGTTACATCAACCTCCTCATGTGATTCTGCAAAGAAAAAGAAAAAAAAACGTTTTCCCAAAATGCCAAGCTATTCCTGTAATCTGCGGGTTTTGGTGTAGCCCTGAAAACATAAACTGCAAACTGGAGGATCCTGTTGAATTTAAAAGAAATGTCCTGTCGACTTATTACTAACTTCTTACCAAAATCCATTTCTGTACCATAACTCTTGAAAGCTTTATGCAGAGTGTTTTTAGGTATAACGTGACCAACACCTGTCATACAGAGCTGCTGAACGGCTACCAAGAGAAATTCATTGTAATCACCACCTTCATGGAAGCATCTCTCACGATGAGATTAGAAAGACCTTTGAGGAAACGATTCATTTTTGGTGTGAAATGATAAAAACGTCCTCTGAGCTTAAATGCATTATTATATGGTGTCACTGTCTTCATCTCGAGTCTGCAATATGAAGCAGTGAAACAGAAGACCAACCCCAACACAGAATACTGTCAATATTTTTCCCGATGCATCATGTGATTTCCCCCCCGATTTCTCCACAGCTCATGAAGGACGGTATCATCAGCTTGATATAATATTAGAAGCGGGTCTTGAGAGATAAGGTGTCTGGTTGAAGGTCATCTGTGCCCTCTTGAGTGAACATAAGAGCCTTTTGTGGTTGGGTTAAATGCACCTGACAGGCTGTTGGAGCACAATCACCCATTTTAATTGTCGTGTAATGGTTTCATGTAGAGCCAAACTGTCTGCAACACTTCAGCGGTGGGAAACCAGAGCCTGGCCACACAACCACAGATGTGGTTAACTGGGCCTTTGCTGAAGGAACAGAAGAATTAAAAAAAAAAGCTCTGGAGAGAGCTCTGTGGAAGCAGGCTTGGATGAAGATGCTGATAGATAATGCAACAGATGTATCTGCTGCAATTTGTTAAATTACAGCCCTTAATAAATCCTGTAAGGTACTGAACAAAAGACTCTACGTTTGTAACCCTGTGCAGAACTGTGTCAAGGTCCCCGAAATACTAATTGCTTTAATGCACCTGACAAATTGGTACCTAAATTACCTTCTCCTATAAAATAGCTTTCCAGCACTGACAAGAACTCAAAGAACTCAATTTTCAGATTTAGCGGAAGCCAAAGATGACAGGAAACAAGGTAATTCGCTGTAGCCCAAACAACAAACCCCTGGCCATTCTGCATCTGCTTCATGAGCAGTAATTTCTCCAAACGAATACCGTTTCATATTAAGCTGCAGTCACAATCCAACGTCAAAGACAGACTCATTATTGACAATCATGGGAATTAGTTACATCATTTAACCAAACCGGGCTAATCATTTCCAGGATACCGCAGAAGCAGATAGAGCCATTAGAAAAAAAAAATTGAGGCTCTTAAACACAATAATTGACATCTATATCTTTGGCTGAAGGGCTTCAAAAATTGCATTAGTTGCAATTGAAAATCTGAACTGAGGGGAAAAGACACCACTTAGACTTTTGCAGGGCACTACTGGGTTCACTGTTCCCATTCACTGGATACAGAATACTGCATTAAAAAAGGTCTGCGCAGCGTCCGACTCTGTCACCAGTGTAACAACTTGCAAAACTGCAGCAGATAAATTCAGCGATAATGACAAAATGTATGAGCCCACTGAAACATCGCCCTTTATCTTCTATATAGATGACATTGGTGGAATATGTCATTCATTTATATATTATTCTCAATAAATGAGTTAGAAACAAACCCACAGCACAGTGAAAGTAAAGACGGAGGGAACTGTTTTAGCACTGAAAAACCTGGATTTAAGATCTGTGAGCGAGCTTCATGATTAAACGTTTCCTCCTGCCAGGTGCAGCCAGGTCATCCAGTTTAGTGGTTTTCTCCCAGTTTTCCTCACTAATAAAGCTGGATCTGGTTTAGGCCGCAGACCTGTGATGTCTATCAGCACAGGTCACTGTCTGGGGGCAAGTGGAGCCCTCAGCAAAATGAGCGGCTCATCACTTTCCCTCAACACATCATCAAGAGAACAACCTCTCCTGCCCTGACACATTCCTGGCATTTCTCAGGTTTTCTTCCACGGGTGGAAAATGTGACAAATGTTAACGACTATGAACCGACTTGGTCAAAATGTTCTTTTAATAATACTCAAAAAGCTCATATCGGTGTTAAAAGAGTGATCGGAGGACAGCTTCAGTGACATGTTAAAACGTAAATCCATTTTAAGAGTCAACATAAATGATCAGAAAATCCATTCATGTTCTGTAACTCCAAAAATTATCATGCAAAAAAGGTGTATATGATGATGATGATATGAGTTTGTCAGAACACACAAAAAACAATGAAATATTTAACAAGAGGCAGAACAGAGACGATTTAACAAACATTACTTACAAGAAAGAAAAACTGGAATGGAAATAAATGACAGAAAACAAGGTGGTAATGATGCACTGGATGCCAGCAGATAACCCAAATGTGATCAAGATTTTCATCGCAGAGGAAACCGTTTCCGGGTGGATTTAGGTTGACCTGTAACCCAAAGACAGAAGAGAAGAGATTTAATCAACTGAAGAGCAACTACTGACCCAATGCAAGGAGGAAAGTCCTGTCATACTCCTAGAAGAAAGTAGAAAATGCTGCTTTCTGGGTTAAGATAACCACTATTTTTAAAACAATGTGAAGTCAATGTAAAGAACAGAGTCTACGAAAAACTACAAAGAAGTTCAACCAAAGTTTTGCAGATTTTATTAACTTCCTGAACAAAATGTGTCTGACATAAGGATGCAAATGATCGGCTTAAAAACGTATGTTTATACATCAACAGAGTTGTTATTGTGTGTGTGAAGTGGAAGCATTTGTACTGACATAACAAAACGGATCATCCTCGCTCTTTAACATTGTTGAGAACTTGTTAGTGGATTCCCTCTGAGAGAAACAAGTTACCAAGAACCAAACAAGATTTTCTGGTGAAGTTAAATCCAATATTCCCACCTTAACGTTATTAATGGAAGAATAACATGGTAGTAACATTAATACTCTAAGCTCATTGATGTTACTACCACCCAATTGCTGAATCTTTAACCAAAAAAAAAAATGTATGTCTCTAGTTTCCTGAAGGTAGTATTTATGACACAGCTGCTGTTATAGATTTCATTGTACAGCAGGTTTCTCTTGTCTGAACACTGGCAGCACAGATACAGACTGGGGGGGAGGAATTTCAACTTCTCATCTGTGCATCTTTCAACTGTCGGATATTGAAAAGTGGACGGAGAGAGATACAGATCAGCATATGCCGCAGCTGGACGTGCCCCTTGTAAATGCAGCTGCTCACGGATTCAGCGAGTAGCAAACTGCCTCGCTATACATTACACAACGGGGGTGTGGAAGACTCACTTGGGCTTGGTCTCGGCATCTGTGACTTGGCGGATGAAGATGGCGTCCTCTGGGTGGCTGATGTCTCCCTTCTCATGCATGTAGGAGGAGGCGATGGCGAGCATGGTGCCGTCGTTATTGAAGGCGAGCGAGGCGATGCTGGTGGGGTAGCGGTGGAACTGACACAGGCGCTTCTTGTTGAACGGGTCCCAGATGTTCACAAAGCCGTCCGAGCCACCTGGCAGAAGGAGAGGCTCAAGGTCAACCTCAAAACATTTAGGCCGTGTTACTACTGAGATATGCATCTGTAATAACGGTGTTTCATGTGCGACCTTGGCAGCCCCTGACTTAATAGGTCACAGGTAAATTTATGAGCTTCATAAAACAAACTGGCTTGTAACAGAAACAAATTAACTTATTGCTTTTGTCATGTACAAACTAACAGGTCGTACCTGTGGCAAATGTGTTATGAACACTGTGAAATGAGATTGCATTGACGGGGTAGACGTGTTCAATTCCTTCCTCCTTCAGCCTGTGGCACTTGAATGCGTACTTCTTCTTCTGAACCTCCTGGCTTGGGTCCAGGTATTCCACAGCTACACGTCCCTCAATTGAACTCAAAACGTAGCCCTGCAGCCACAAGACAGAAAATGTGAAGTTACTAACTGACGTCTTCACATTAAAATAGGAATCTGCATTTGTCACATGATATTCTATTCAGGTTAAATTAAGGGTCAAGTCTTATCCAATATCTTTATTTGATTAAGACAGTTAGCATTCAAAGTGTACCTGTTTGTTGGGGAAGGCTCTAATGCAGCGGGTCTGATACTTGAGACTGGACTCTCTTCTTTGCTGTACGTAGCCCATGTTCCTCAAATCCCAGACCAGGACTCGTCTTCCGGCTGTGCCAACGATTAGCCTGTCTCCAGCCACGGAGAGAGTATACACCTGGCACAGAGATACACTTATGAGACAAGAGAGAGACATAACACCTACCCAAACCTACACAAACAGTCGTAACTATACCAGTGTCAAAAAAGAAAAACAGCCTTCCACACCAGATTTCTGTATTTTCTCAGTCATTCTGCAGAATTCAGCTATTTCATTTTAAACTCAAATAATTATTAACCTGTATCTAAAAAATGTCATGTTTTGAGAAGTCTTAACTATTCATTCATTTTCTATACCGCTCACCCTCACTAGAGTCACAGGTGAGCTGGAGCCTATCTAAACCTTGCTATAAGTAACATTCAGCGTAATTCTTTTTGACACAAACAACAAGGTTAAACATGAATGTGTCTCTTGTGCTCACCTTTTCCGGCTGAGTAAAGGTGCCAGCGTTGCAGGGTGTCCTTGGGTCCCACAGCCGAACTGATCTGTCCCAGCTCCCCGTTACCATGACGTTAACCTCTGGGCAGTACTCCACACAACGAATGGGGGCATCATGCGTTCCAACTATTGTATCTGTTTAGGAGAACATTAGATACAATAGGATATAAATAAACAGAATTGGAAAATTCATCCCTGTTTTATGAAGATTTGTGATACTACGTGAAAGCTTTTATCAGTACAGGCTGGTGAAATACCTTGGTCTGTGTTCAAATCGTGAGTTTTTAACTGTGCATCTAAACCTCCACTCCAAGAATGTGTCGGGTCCTGCAGGTGAGAAGGTATACATCAACTATTTGTACCAACATTTTAGGCTTTGACATGAAAAAACAGGTACAAAAATCTGTGACCTACATAAAAAGCACAGTCGAGAACTGGAGCTGTGTGCTGATACTTCATCCGCATGGTGTTGCCTCCGACATCATAGAGACGGACAGTGCAGTCCCACGAGGAAACCAGGAGGAACTGAGTTGTGGTAGGGCTGAACTTGACAGCAGAGATGCTGTCCTCTGGGCCCTGGTTCAACTTGTACTCGTTTGAGCCTGTCATCTGGAAAAGTTCAAAAATAACCACTCACTATGAAATCAATTTTTAAAATGCACAAGGGGCATACACACAGATTACAACATATTGATTAAGGCCATTAAATCTGGCTACAAACTAAATCTAAAAATAATGTGGTTCAATTGACACTCACCTGGCACTGACCAAACATGTTATATCTCACTCGTTCATTGCTTTAGTTCCATTAATCATTTTATATTAAAGGCTTCACAGCTATAGTTGCCTGGACTTTGTCTTTGTCTTGTAACGGAATTCCTGTTTCAGTGTTTACACTAATTCTTACCCTAACCCTGTAACAGATCGATCACTTCGGGATTTATTATGTATAAACTGAAAAGAAAACAACTTTCTATGATAACACTAAGCTGCAGTTTCCAGTATAATTGGGCCTGCTGAAGCAGGGAAATGAATGCTGCTGTTGAATGAATAGCAAAGCATGCGTTGTTATCGTGTCAAAAAGCGTCTTCATTTTCCGTTTTCGATAAATTGGGAATAGCCTCCTGGCTAATCTGTGGACCAACGGCTGCCCTGCTTGTTTATAACCGAGCATTTTGAGACGATTTGCTTTTTATTTCACATAAACAACACAAACTGTTCCGTTACATCCAGCAATTAGACCAAGCCCATTTCTATAGCCACCGGTGTTTGCTAACAGTGCGCACATCGCAGACCAGAAGTCCCGGTGTTCACTTCACTTACCGCTTCGGTTTGGTGCCGCTCAGCCTAAAACGATCCACTGGTAAAAACACGTCTCTGTGTAACACCTGGATTTTACGATATAATCAAAAATATACAACGTGGAAATCAACCGATGGCTAAGCTGGCTACATGAAGCTAACTCCCGGCTGAGCACGAACTGCCAAGTGCTCCACACGGCGCTGATTGGCTGAAACGAATGTTCGAATTCCCGCCTGCAATGTGATTGGTTGTTCTGCCTAAACGTATATTTCCGTTGTCTCAGTACAGGTCACATGACAAGGGACTGGGGTCTCTCTCTCTCTCTCTCTCTCTCTCTCTCATTAGATCAGGATATGTGAAGTGTTTTTTCCCCGAGTAATTACGTTTATCCACTAAAATAAAAACAGCACAAAACATACGACAGTATAGCCTATAGTAGGCTATATTGTCGTATGTGTGTGTGTGTTGGGTTG
>OMNW01012926.1:16713-41655 GCA_900303245.1 Selene dorsalis | reverse complement strand
TACAGGATATGATGGTGATGAAATATGATGTACATGTGGTCAATCTCTCTCCGACAGTCATCTAATTAAACTCAATATATGGGGATACTCCCAAAAAAACATGTATTTATAAAATACTGTGCGGAAAAATAGGAGATCTTCTCTACCATGATAGAGAACAGAATTAGGCTTTAGACATTTCAATTAATTGTACCATATTCAGTAAGTGGAATGATCAATAAAATATGAGGAGAATGCTTTGTCATATTAATGTCTTTATATATATGTCTGTTAATCTTTTATACACCAGTTTATGTTACTCTCCTCTCAGTATATTATTAGATAGAGGGTTTTCAGCAAGAGCTTTTTTATTTCCCTTTTAAGCAGCATTTTATCAGTTTTAAGGGGAAAAATGACATAGTCTTGTACAGTAAGAATATGAAAACACACTGTTATCTGTTAACTTTATGGAAATCATATATTTAAATGTGTCCTCATTTGGAATCAATACTGGCTGTCTCTAGCATTGCAGCAATTATGAATAAATTCCACTCCTGTTAAATTTAAATATAAAATAATGTGACTAAATACAATAAAAGTATGTATGTAGATTTTTTTTCTGAGGTGTCAACAGGGGTCTGTATATTTGGACACAGCTTGTCTGTTTTGTGTAAAACAATAAACCTCATTTTACACAGCATGTAGGCCATGGACCTGTAATCAATCTCACCTGCAAAATGATCAGTGAGGCAATTACGCAAGGCAGGCTCTTTTCATTTGAAGCACTGGCATAATTAAATTGATATAAAATATCATTAGAGGTGACAGGCTGTTATGAGACGTGGTAATTGACTGCTCTCTCAGTGAGAAGCTGCCACATCTCCGAGTGCTGCCGTCACTCTGGAGAATGCCCCCATCTAGTGACACAACTTGGTACTAACCTACAACCAGACTCACACCAAATATAGATTGTAGCACAGTATGATTCACATTTAATGATTCTGGAAGTTATTGACAGATCACTTGTTACATATAATCTCTCATTATGAAGTGAAAATGCGTTATCATTTTGCCAGTAAGGCACTGTACAGTATTTATGGAGCACAATGTGTGCAGGACTGTTATAATCCTCCTGTTTTAAAGTATATTGCCAAGAAAATGCACCATTAAGTTACTGATGTTAGTCATAGCAGGACCTTCTGAATGCAGTGAAACAATCAAGGAAAATCTTTAAATAACTCCTTATCATATTGCAACACATCAATGTTATTCTGATAATGATTCATCGACATACTGTATATCAATAAGAAGAAGAACACAAATATGGCCAGAAGGGAAATGACAGAGATCTACATATGAACAACACCGTGATAGAAAACAAATGGAAAAGTGGGGGAAAAAAAATCATCACACAAAAGCAACTTTAACCCCAAAGCTGGAGAAGTGCAACTACATCAGTAACATCAGTGGTGGGAACTACTTTACAAGTATTCAAGTTGAAACTGCAACAAAACTCTAGGAATATGAGAGCAGCTCTACAAACAAAGCAATGCTGCTGTACTTATCCCAACAAAGTCATTTGAGGGAAAAGAAAAACCCACATGGAGTGTAACACAGCAGGGTGCAATCTACCAGGCTTTCAGTGGTCGTATTCCTTATCAATGAACTTGGCCATACTGGATAGCTGAATATTCGTCGTGCCCTCATAAATGGTGCCTGCACATGAAAACAAAACAAGAAACAGAACACAAGGTCAATATTGTCAAACTCCCCCGCTCACTACACGAGTCTGCAGCTTTCACTATCAGGAGACAAGAAAGGCTCATTATGCCTGAGCTCCAGCTTGGAGAGCTGAGAAGCTGAAATGGAGGTGATGAAAGCAAAAGTGACATTTTGCCCTGGCGAGTTCCCTTGGCTGTGTGTTGGCATAATGACACTCTGAGAGGGGAATTCCTTCAGAGTCCGATTACAGCCACTGCTATCAGCCCTCCGCTCCACCCTGCTGTAGTCCAATCACACACAGCTACACCTGACCTTCCTGTAACTCTCATGAGCCGTGTCCTTTTCCAGTGTAGCGTCAGTCTCAGTGGCCTGAACCACCTCTGATCTAAACAGTGGTTTCACAAACAGGCAGAAAATGTAAGTATTCGTCTGGTCATACGCACCAATTTTACAGTCTCTGTAGTATTTCTCTATGGGGTAGTCCTTGGTGAACCCTACCCCTCCCATCCATTCGATGCACTTAGATGTGGTTAGGGTTGCAACCTGGGGAGGACAGAACATAACACGAAAATAACTGTACTTCAACTTTTTAAAAGTTTCCTGGCCAAGATCACAACACTACACAGAACATATAACACAGATACTGCATAAAAAAGAGATACAGACAAGAGGAAGATCAAGGTTCAGCAAATGAACAAAAATGAATGAAAAAATGAATAAAAATAATGTATAAGATAAACATCGTGGAAACATCAGGCTTGTGTTTCACTTTAGTCAGTGATTCAGTCAACTGACCTCTGCTGTGAAGTATTTAGCCATGCAGGCCTCCTTAATGAAAGGTCTTCCAGCCTCCTTCAGACGAGCAGCGTTGTATGTCAGCAGCCGAGCAGCTTCGATCTGCGTTGCCACGTGAGCAATTTGGTGCTGTAGGCCCTGGAATACAAAAAGCACCATAACAACATACAGGTAAGCACTCATTGTACAAAATACTGGCTACCAGCATAATGTGAGTAATCACAAACATGTTACGTAAAACAACGGATATCTTAACCTGGAAGTCAAAGATACGTTTTCCGAACTGCGTCCTCTGTCTGGTGTATGGGATGGTGTGGTCAAAGCAACCCTGTGCCAGGCCAAGCATCTGAAATACGAGACGAATTAGCACACACAACATTTTCATTATACATGTAGTCATGTTGAACGGAGTGTCGTTTACCTGACTTGCAATTCCAATCCGGCCCTCGTTCAACATTCCTATTGCGTACTTGTACCCATGGCCGATCTGTCCCAAAATGTTCTTCTCAGGTACCTACAATAAGAGAGCGCACGGTTAAGAAAAATCACAGCGTGTTTGGTCCACATTAGTTTGGTTCACAGCTGTTTGTTTGGCAACACCTTGACGTTGTCAAGATTCAGCGGGCAGGTGGAGGACGCACGCAGGCCGAGCTTGTTCTCCTTTTTGCAGATCTCAAGTCCCTCAGTGTCCCGGTCCACAATGAAGCAGGTGATTCCTCTGTAACCCTGTCAATCACAAGACAGTCTAACGTTACATTTGTAATTGTGGAAGTGCCAGTGTCAGTGAGGCATTACATGCATCTCTCGTCTCAATGGGGTGTGAACATTCAGTAAATCAGTCAAGATGTCAGGGAGGTCTTAATTTAACTTTACAATTTTAGATACACCATTTCTGATTCTGTTGTTGTGGATGACATTATTCTGTCATATCACATATTTTGGCTGAGAACTGGCAACAAGATGGAGAGTTACTCACAGCTGAAGGGTCCACGTTGGCCATCACCAGGAATACACCTGCATGTTCTGCGTTACTGATCCACATCTTAGATCCGTTGATGATGTAATAGTCCTTGTGTTTTTCAGCACGTGTCTTCAGAGAAAAGGCATCGCTGCCTGATTCTGCTTCAGAGAGGCAGAAGCTTCCAATCTGCGTGACATGAAAACAGGTACATAATGAAATGAAGGAAAAAAATCCCAGGAAATGTTGTGCAGAACATGCACAGTCAATAAAGTGATCTTTTCAGATTGTCCAATGGCTGTTCATCAACTCAGTGTCTCCACCTTCAGATTACAACCAGGAAAGCACCACTGATTTAAGCCACATTAAAAACAAACAGACTGTCAGATGCTCACCATGTCGGTTGACAGTCGGCTGAGGTACTTCTCTTTCTGAGCCGGGGTCCCCAGATTGACAAATAGTGTGTTGATCAGTGTGTTCTGGATGTCACAGAGCACAGCCACAGAGGGGTCCACCTTTGCCAGCTCCTCAATGACCAGAATGGAGGAGAAAAACGTTGAGCCAGTGCCGCCGTACTCTGGAGCAATCTCAATACCCATGAGCTGTGATAATACAATATCAGAGTTACCAATGGCATAAACATAATGGCATATCTGTTATTCTGCACTTAAATTAATTACATACTCCCTGTTCGAAGAGAGATTTGATCACTTCCTGATCCATGGCTGAATTTTCGTCCATCTTTGACACAAATGGGGCGATGCGTTCTTGTGCATATTTTTTCACTGTCAAGCAACAACACAGATGTTCAATGTATTAGCCATATTTATGTCCAGCAGCAGATGAGCAGCAGTAGGATAGAAGTTGCCAGATATCCCAGCTCACCTGCTTCTCTCATCATGCTTTCCTCTTCTGAATATGTCTGAAGGGGAGGGAAGGAGACCACCCCAGGTGCCTGGTCTGAAGCCACATCTGGGGCAGATCTGGTGGTCAGGCTCCTCCAACCAGCCTGGCATGCCCCCCATGGCCGAGAGATCTGTCTGCAAGACTAAAGGCAGGACACAGAGGAAGTTGAAAGGAGAATATTAATGTGACATGTTGATTATCGGACACTACTAATGGCACGAGCCAGTAAATTAACCCTTTCTTTGGAGTTAGCATAACAAGTTAGTTTGTTTGCTAATGTTAGCCGTCTGCTAGCTAGCAAACGAACGTAACGTAGGGCACGTTAGCCAAGCGCTGCTGGTTAAAACCGTGTAGAGAAGTTCAAATCAGCGTAAAAGTCCTGTAAATGCACACAATGATAGCCATAGTCTCACCTTTGAGAAAATCCTGACCAACGGGGCAGCCATGCTGTGTTACGAAATGTTTACATGGTGCCTTCAGTTGCGTCTTTTACGAGTCGGATTTTGTGGGTATGTAAAAATGAACATTGGTAAAAACAATAATTTGTCGAGTAAGTATGAAAATAATTGAGGTGTTGGGGATAACCGCATTTATCAGTGGCTTTGAATAAAAACACAAAATATACAGGAAATGCGTACCGCTTGTGTCAGAGGCGTTCCTGAGGATCATTCGTACGGGCGGTATTGATGGTACCATTTTTTCCCAACTGTACCTGAAGGCAACAGTTACGTTTGATACACGCGGAACAAGGAAAAAAAACGGAAGCGGTGAGGCGTTGACCTGGTAACGATTGTAGCTAATAATTTATCAGAGCATCATTTCTCGTTTATCTCCGCTTAACGGCAGTGTTGTTCGCTCCCTGAAGGGAAGGTGAGATCCGCGGTGAAAGTTGTTTCAAATAACCGGTGTTAGGGGACGTTGGCTCTGCTTTACACCTGTGAGCCGTCGGGTGTTAACAGGCAAGCTAGTTACGTTAGCTATCGTTTGCCGTCAGCTGTCAAGTCTGAAAGCAGAGTTGGCACATGTCTGATTATGAACTAATTTGCTCAGAGTCAACACCAAAGGAAGAGATGGAGGAGATAAAGACCGAGCCTGTGGATTTTGTGAAAGAATTTCAAGAGTACCTGACACAGCAAACTCAGCACGTCAACATGATCTCAGGCTCTGTTTGTGGGGAAAAGGAGTCAGCGGAGCAGTTTCAAACCGGTGAGGAGGACGCACAATACCACAAAACCAACACATCACTGTGTCTGTGCCTCAGTGGCAGGTTCAGAGTAGTACGATGTTAAAACCATGGTGTTTTTGTGTGTAGCTGCACCCAGAGGTGAGCAGAATGGTCTGGACCCTCCGTCCGTGGAGGTGAGCCTGTCTATGGAGGACGGGTCAGAGGTGCAGATGGACGGCCTGGAGAGGACCTGCGACGGAAAGTACAAGTGCAGCTACTGCAGCTACGCCAACAAGGGCATGGCTCGCTTAATAGAGCACATCCGCATTCACACAGGTCAGTGTTTACAGTATCACGGCATTCATTCACTGAAGGAACACTATGGGGAATATTTGTAATGTGAGGTCAATGGGGAAGTCCACTTTTTTCCCCCACTATAAATGTTCAAAATTAGCAAAGTTAATCAGCAATAATAAATGTATCATTTTGAAATTTTTTCCTCAAGGAAAAATGCCAAACATTCTTCAGTTCCAGCTTCTTAAATGACAATGACGAAGACAAATTAAACACCCTATTTTAATACATAACCCTGGGCTGTAGGAAATGACATGGGGACCTTATTGCTATGGCCTTACATAGAAAACAATGGCAGATTAATTGATACTGAAATCAATCATAGCAGCCCTAGTGTAGACAGTAATATCACAGAGAGCTTCTATATCCACAGTTTTAGTTTGATTTATAGTTCTAATGTGATCTACATTAACTACACATTAGGATGAATTATTGGAAGAACTTGTCGCTGTATTTTGTCTGTATCATATAGCTCTACAATCCCTTGTGCAGCACAGATTAGACGTCATTAATGTCTTGTTGCAGTTTACTTTCACTGTAGAATATTTAATGTCAACTAACAACATTTATTTCCTCTGCTGACTGTCACCCAGGAGAGAAGCCTCACCGCTGCCAGCTGTGCCCATTTGCTTCAGCGTACGAGCGCCACTTGGAAGCCCACATGCGCTCACACACTGGGGAGAAGCCGTACAAGTGTGACCTCTGCGCCTTCCGCTGCAGTGACCGCAGCAACCTGTCGCACCACCGCCGCCGCCGCCACAAACTTCTTCCCACCAGGGTGGTTCGCTCTCCTTTCTCCAACAAGAGAATGTTGAGCGCTTTACAGAAGAGGACGGGTTCGCTGGGCTTCAGCAGGCGACTGCTCATTAATTTCAACTCCCCCTCCATGGTGATACCAAAGTCAGATTATCTAAATGACTTGTCTCATAAGATTCACCAGCACTTGAACAAGGTGGATGAGAACGACAGCTGCAGCAGGGGCAGTAATGGTTTGACGTTTAATAACCCGCTGGATCAACTGTCTACACTTGCTGGTCAGTTGGCTGACCTTCACCCTGAGTCTCAGACCCCCGTGTCCCCAGACAGGGAGTCCTTAAAAGACGAGAAGCCCATCCTCATACATCAGGTTTCTAGCGAACAGGTTGCAGTGTGTTCAAACAGAGTGCATATGTCACCTTCAAAAGAACAATCACCAACCTCGGGCCACGGCACTTGCAGTCCAGATCCTGGCCTGAGTTTTGTCAACAACATGAACACTCTAACTGCGAGTGTAAACAATAGTCAGCCGAGCACACCCACTCCTGCCCTGATGACACCAGATCAGCAGCTCTTACATAAATGTCAGCATTGTGATATACAGTTTTCTGACAATATCCTCTACACCATCCACATGGGCTGCCATGGCTATGAACATCCTTTCCAGTGCAACATCTGTGGACACATGTGCATAGACAAATATGACTTTGCATGCCATTTTGCCCGTGGCCAACATAAAAAGTGATTTCTTGTGACAAGAAAGCACATGGAGTCATAGATCCTTGTTTTCAATATTTGGTTTGCGTGGCATTTCAGCACAATAACACTGATTTATATTTTTGTTATGTACAGTTTACTACAGATTTTACACTCACTACCTGCACTATATTTTTCCTTCTATGTTACTCTCAACTTTGAGCCTTTCACAGTAGTTTTGAATGTACAAAACCACAGACATCTCGCAGAACAGTGCAATCTGCAGCCTCTTACCATGAGTGTTGCTTGTGTTTAGAAGATCATTGGGATTTTGGTGATTTGCCACATCTCATCTTTTTGCAGTGACTCACCAGGTTTTCACTCAGCTCTCTCAGTAAAGCACAATTACACTGGCAGCTACATGTAAGACATTTTAAATAAAAGACCAGTTAACAGTATTTACATGAACACTTAAGAGCTTCAGCAGCACAGGAATCAGCCGCAGGGCTGTTGAAACTATAATTTTGCCCACCGTCTATAAAGTCACAGTTCAGGTTAATTATACACCAAAGTTTTTATCTCAGTTAAATTAATTTGACTTTTTTTGCTGTTAGAAAGGAAAGTATGATGTTCAGAGACTGAGGCCTTAATCGGCTTGATGTCAAAATGGACAAAATATAAGTGTGTGTCCATCTAGGCTTATTATAATCCTGCTTGCTGTTCTGTTATTTATTTATACATCACTCCAAAGAGTGTGGGTGTCCAACCAAGTGAGCCAATAGTATTTGATAGATGCGGTAATTGTTTTTTTTTATTATTAATTTACCCTCAATGCCTTTTTCTACAAATAAATATGAACTGTCTTGAATAGATTTGTGATGCTGTATTTCAATTTTTAGTACAAAATAAATTTAAATGTAGCCACATCATATTTGTATACTAGCTGATGTTGAGGCACTGTAAAGATCCAGGGTTACCATGTGATAACATATTGTGAAATAATGTTACTAACCCCAGTTTTATTTTAAGTAGTAGTTTTTGATTTTGTGGGAAAAATAAGACTTAATTTATAATCATGGTCTATGGTAAAGACTTATTCTGGTGGTAAACTTGTTTGTATGTGATTAACTTATGGACAGGAACTTTGAGATTAATGGGTACTTAAACCTTTAAACTTGTGTATTCTGACAAACAAGATTAAAATGTTATCCGGCGATATTTGCGGAAATCATGTACTTGGCTACTGCATAGTGGCTTATTAAAAAAAATATTTATTTCATGTTTTGATTTCTAAATAAAATGTCATGATGTTCCATGAAACTAAAGAGCAAGTATCCAGCTAATGTACATTTTATTTACATTTGCAATTTGATGCAATAAAACTTGATTTGTGGGGAAAAAAAGTCATTTATGGTCATTTATGATCCTCTGCAAGATTTCCTTTTTCTCATGGTCAAAAACATCCACTGCTCTTTTCACCACACGTTCCACATCAATGTCCTCCCCTTGAGTGAGACACGTTTCCTGGAGCAACTGTTTCCTCAGGTTGTGAAGAAATGTCGCTTTGGATTCATTCAGCTGAGTTGCCAGAGACCTCATGTGTTCGGAGGTCACTTGATTTTCTGAAGGTAACAAAAGCATCATGAAGACAGAGCGGCTAGGCGAGCGACAAAGTGAGTCAAGTGTGAATTGTGTGACATTATTGAAGCTCTCAGCTCACCCCTGGCTGTTTTCATGGCTTCAGAAATCAGGCGTCGACAGGCCTGGTCAGCCTGGTGGACCACACTGGAGGCACATTTCAGACGGTCAGCTTCCTGCAAAGTACGAGATGACTATGACTATGAGATCAATCCTCCACCTGTGTGGGCACATAAAACACTTATTAAAATTCTAATCAACTCAAACTCACCTTTTGTTCAGCGTTGTCTTCTACTGGGCTCAGAGCATTTCTCAATGCAGAGGAAATCAACTCCATCACCCTCTGGCTGAAGACAAGCAACACCACAGAAGAGACAGACACAGGCAACCAATGAAACTTTCTGACTGATGCACTTTAGTAACACACTCAGTTGCTGCTGATTCTGCTTTCTTACATGTCACATTTGGACAAACTGTCTGTAGTGTTGAGCAAAATGCTTTTTGTCTCCCACTGATTCTTCTGTGGATTTGGGGACTCCAGACGCTTCACCATGTCCAGTATCACCTCAGTGGGAATGGGCTCAGGCCTGCTCTGGTTTCTGCTGATGCAGGACTCTAAATCACAGTGTAGATACACCTGACAGAACCCCAGTGAATCTGCAAAGACAAAGTAAATCAAAGGCAACTAAATATCTGTAGTTTGAATATTCTTCATTTCCCATGGTGCACCACAGGCTTAACTGATTAGATTTACTGAAAACTTCCAATGAATCACATGTTTTCCATAGCAGTTGCCTTTAAATGCCCTAAAGTTGTGCTCTTCTGTTGCAAGACACCTGTTGCATTCAGGTGCCAGCAGGAGGCTCCTGGATTTACAGGTTTGAATAAGTTTAAAGCATGACTATCACTACAGTCCTTCATGTACATTCGGTGGCTTAACCTTACACTTTCTTGCAAGTTGGTACACTTCGTATCTCATGCTTGGATAGTAGAAGTTGTCATCTAGTAGAAAGACATGTGGTGCACGGTCAGTGTGAGTGTGGTCCAAGGCTTCAGGTTGCAGGAGAGTGCGAATGCACCTTTCCCATGCAGCACTGTTAATCTGACATTTGCTCGGCAGCTCGACCAACACTTCAGGTTTCTTCAAGAACTCTTCAATGCACTGCAACACAGCATGTCTGTGCAACTTCCACTCAGTGTGCTAGAAAGGAAGAGAGACATTCCAGTCAATAAGACCTTATAATGCATGTTGAAAATATTCAAATGAACTGACACCGATAAGGGGCGAATCAAAGGTATATGTTATAGTATAAGGGCAAGTAACAGGAAACAAATGTTGCTGTTGTTGACAATGACTTCTAGGGGAAAGTATGTGGCATCATCAGCTTAATTACAGGTCTACTTTGTTGTGCTTCGCTTCAGTGCATGATTTCCTGTCAGTGACAAGTCTTGTGAAAGTAATTTTAGATCGCGTGGGGTTATTATTTTTATTATTGTTTAGTCTTGACGTCTTTACCACATCTTGCAGTGCGAGCTCTTCCTCCACCGCTCTGGTCTGAAAAGCATGCTCGGGGATCAGGTCGTCATACGGCACCACAGTGGCTCTCCATCCGTGCTGTGCAGCGGTGCTCAGGACCGTGCGGGCCAGGGTGGACTTCCCCGCGGCAGGTAGCCCGCAGAGGACACACAGACAAGCCGGAGCCCGAGCGGCACCCGCGTCCTCCTCTGCAGCCATGCGCCGCTGCCAGGAAGCCGGTTTAACCCTCAATTTCTAACACAGTATTACTGCCATTGATGTTTCCCATACACGCAGGACGGTTACAGCTGACTACCTACTTCCGCTACACGCGAGGAAACATGTCTTCCGGCCACAACCCTTTCAAAATAAAAGTCCGCACAGTGAAGCAGAAGGAAGGTGTATTAAAAGTGGGTCTTCCCTTTTGTACTCTGTATTTCAGAACTGTCTCTGTTTGTCTATGATGCATTTAAAATCTCTACTCGATACCAATTTTTGTTGATAACAGTCTTTCATTTAGCTATTTTACCTCCAACTTTTTGATGGAAATGAAATATTAATACAAAGTTTAGCATATTGATAAAAGTATCTATATATCACCAGAAGTGAGCATTAGATGAGTGCAGGTGTTGTATGTGAGAAATACAAGAAAAGAAAACTAGTCACAATAATCAATTCTTCACTACACTGACTGGATTCAGTGTGTAAAAATACAAGAGCAAGTGGCAGAATAAATACTCAAATCCTTTACTTAGGTAAAGGTACCAATACAGCAATGTAAAAATAGCCATGACAAGAATAAAAAAAATCCTACTTAAAACACTACATACGTATATGTAGCAAAATGTAGATAAAGTAGTAGTTCCTCTGTTTGTTATTATACAGTACAGCATCTCTGTGTTAAGAGTAGTGCCTCAAGTATCATCATAACATTACAGTGACACAATTTTTTTTATTACAATCAACATCCACGAAATTAACATTCACAAAATCTTTAAAATGCTTTTGGGAAAAAAAACACAATAGAAATACAAAATATTGTTTGTGTGCACGTATTTGCAATGACTAATCATCTGAAATCAAATAAAACATATGCCAAATGCTAAATATTTACACGTTAACAGCCTCATCCACCATCGTATTACGACAGCCTCCATTATAGAGGTGCTGCCAGTGGGTGACAGTGACTCTATTATTATCACAGTGTTTAAAATTGTCCCTTAATACAGTATAAAGCTGTAGAAAACTCTATACATACATATATTTGGTATAAGAAGAAGATTAATTTTCTGGGTTTTTAGGAGGGATTGGTCTGGGCACTCCAGGGCCCTGCCTTCGAGGTGGCGGCTGTGGAGGGACAGTACTTGCTTCTGTATTCCAGTAATCCAGTTCTCCATATCTGAAACTGACAGGTTAATCAGTCATACAGGTTTGTTAAGTGACAGCCTTGAATTCTCTAAATGTGTGAGGTCAATTAAAACAGTTCTTACCCAGAAGCCGGAGTTGTTGTAGCTGGTAGATTTCCAGGCTAGAATTGAGAAAAAAACAAAACAATAAAAAAACACACCTATGATCGGGCAAACTTTAAATATAAATTGAAAATATAGCTGTTACCTGTACGCGTTAACTTGTTACTGCTGTTTGTTTTCTTTTGTGTAACAGCATTTCTTTACTATTGAAAACCTGATTTTCTAGTTGCAGAATAAACATTGCATTGCCTTGCCTGCAGTAATGACTAACAGAAAACAAAAATAGTTACCCTATCTGGTGGCGTCTGTGCTGGAGGCTGGGTTGTGGCACTTGAACGTACATTGCTGTTTGGTTGTACATTTGAATTTCTATTTTGAGCATTATTTGACCTGTAATAAAAACAAAAACTTATGAAAACCAATAGTCTTTCCATCAAAATTGAAGACATTGCCACAGCAGCCTTTAAAATATGTCTAAAATGATTTGATGCTTACTTTCGCCTTCTCCCTAGGCAGGGTTTTAGAGTATCTCTCCTGAAGATGTAGAGCAGCAGCAGAAGGAGAAGGAGCAGAATAGGGACCACCAGCAGGAAGAAGATCAACAGGCCATTCCTGAGGGAGTAGTCTGAGGACACCACAGTCATATGTAAACACTACTATAATTTTCCCTACTACAGAAGTTACAATAAAAGATCAAGATACCATTGCCAAAATAACAGGCATGTCATTTTAAAATTTATATTAGTGGTGGTATAAAATTGACAGAATCAATTAAAACCCACCTATCTGAGCCGGACCACTGTCTATGCTGCCCCCTCGACCTGCCCTGTCACAGTTGGGTGGGGCCCATCCATTATCACAGTGGCAGTGTCCCTGGTCATTACAAACCTGAAGAAACATCATAACAGCAAAGTCAGACTTTTCATTAGCACCCACTAATAGAGTAAAGTAAGTGAGGAAAACATGCGTTTGTTTGTTTTTTACCCCTCGGCCATTGCAGGTGGTCTGGGCATTACAGTCCAAGTTGGGCAACAGTGTAGTGGCGTTTACACACTTAAAATCAAGGCAGGCCTGAAAAAAAAGTTCACTAACTTAATATTAGCCTTCACAATTCATACAGTTAAAATGATGTGGCAGAGTCTTCCTGGAACAAGTCACATCACATGCGTTCCTGACTAATTCCTTATCTCTGACATGCACACATCCAAAAATAGTTTCCACTCCTCAAAGTCTGCTCACCTTTCCTTTACCACAAGGGCTGCCAGTGTTAACGTAGGCAGGATCTAGCACGTCTGTGCCCAGGTTGAAGTCTGCATTAATACATCTTGACCCATCGACTATTTGGATACTGACTTGGGCTCCAGGAGGGGGGTGGTTGACATCCACATTAGTACACTGCACCTTTCCACACATGGTGTCTCTGCAGGGGAAGTTCAAGAGGAAATTGATCATCAGCTAAATCCGGGAAAAAAATTGAACTATCCTTCAACTGACAAAATAATATTGCATCACATCATTTTGCTTAAAATAAAAATCAAGTACATAAATATATAATACATAAAATACATGACAACGCAATGAAATTGTATCCATGTGAGTTCACGAGGCCCAGTTCCCAACAGGTGTGCTCTGTGTTGCTGTGTCTTGTAATAAATAATTTAGGAGTTTCATCTCCTGAACTAAATCCTAATTATAAAACAACTGCTGCAGAGTTACAGAAAATTTTAAATCTGAACTTACTTTACAGGACATTTGATGTAAAGTCCACTGCTGGTGATGCCACAGTTTCCAAATGAATTTCCTTGGATATTCGCATGTTGAAAACAAACATCTGCCGCCTTTGTGGCTTGATCTGCCCAAGAGAGGAAATAATAGCCAAGTTAAAATATTAATGATAAGAAGGGAATTAATAGCTTGTCAGATGACCAGCGTCTCCTTGTAGACTCTTAACTGGATTAACCATATCAGTATATACTGGATGTACCTGATACAAAGAGATGTTTGCATTGGTAATCATATGTCTGGCATCTGCCCTCATAGCAGTATGCAGCATTGTTTTGACAAGGCAGGCCATCTTTGAGATAAAAGTCGTTGGGACAGTACGCACTGCTACCATCACAGTACTCAGGGAGATCGCAAGTGTTGACGGACCCTCTGCATGGCGTTCCAGACACCCTGATCTAAAACAAACAGCAGAAAATGTATATTTTTAAGTGCAAAGAATGGAGAATTTATTGCCTTCATTCACTGCAGCCTTGAGTCTAGCAGAATGCTGACCTGACAGTCTTCACAGCACTCCCCATGAGCGCAGGAGGCCCCGCGTCTAAACTGGCAGGTGGCAGCATCACAGCAGTCGTTATCACATTCCTATATGAAATGGAAAGAGAACAAAACTATACCTATTATCATGCTACAAAGACAAATCAAGTACAAGGATACCGGACCCTTGAAGTTGAAGCATGACATTCATTTACGACACCTGTCTACACTGAGAATAAACCACAAACCCAACCCTGACATTGTTTCCTCTGTGGAACTTCTCATATTTACTGGTTGTCAGATTTAAAACATCTGTATAAAAACACTCAACTCCCACTATATTACATGACAATCATGTACTTAACAACATAAAGTGCTCAGTTCTGTAAGTTCTTGAGTGTATTGATCAGATAGGCAGTACTCTACCTCAGGTCTACCACAGTCACATTGCTCTCCTTTGTCCAGACGGCCATTTCCACATTCAGCAGAATCAATCACATCTGAAGGGGACGGCTGGTTTCTCAGACACACGCCTCCTCCACGGAGGACCAGATTCTCAAAGTCTTTCTCACTGCAGCCGCTGAAAGTGGTGGAACCACTACAGGGTGACAGGATAAGCTATTAATGTTAATGTCTATTTGAACAGATCCCAAGTTAGTATAAAATCAATGGCCCAATCATATGTCTGCTTCTTATCATCCCCCACCCAATAGATGGACTCAATGACACCTGACATGTTAAATCCTTATCCATAAGTGAAAATGCCTACTTGTGACAATACGGGCATTGTAAAAGGCACAGAATCTACCATTTACTGTAGGATTTTAACTTCTTCTTTTATGTCAAGGGGTTAAGAAATAATTTACGGAGGATGTTTTACCTAGCGCCGGCAGACATGATGCAGCTGTCTCCAGTACATTTGCAGCCGGTGCTGTCGTGATTCATACCCAGGTTATGTCCCATCTCGTGCGCCACAACAGTGGAGACAAAAGGCACATTGTCGGAATTAAACTGTAAAAGAAACACCAGGAACATTCAGTGCTTAATTAACAATACATATCCAAACATGTTGTACAAAACTGGAAATCATCCAATTTCATAGTCACAGTGACAGAGTGTTTTTAGCCGGACAGATTTAATCTATTTCCTGATGAATCAGGATGTTGGAAGATCATTCAAATGTCTGACCTAATTGACAGCAATTCTCATCTTGTTCACAGGTACGTGGATTATTTTTAAATGGTCTAGAAGATATTTTGTCTTCCAGTATGACTATAAAAAAAACAAACCAAAACATAACACTGCAAAAGAATCTAAGGAATCCAATGAGAAAATAAAAGATGCCTTGTCATGGAGCTTAGAAGCACTGTGCTAAGTCTAACCTGTTTGAAAATGAGCTGCACTTATACAAGGGCACATGAATAATGCAGGGAGTATCAGTTTCTACACAAAAGCTCACGCTGCCAAGGCACCATAGTGTCAGCTTGTGTTAGAAGTTAAAAGGGAGTTGAACTGACCACGTTGATTCCTCCAGAAGACGCTACGGAGCAGACTGTGCCCACGAAGGCCATACCCAATACACCTCCATCGTACACCGTCGGCCGACCACTGAGGAATGAGTGAACCAAGAGATAAATCAAAAATCTGACCTGTATCAAACAATGTCATAATGGCAACATATTATTAAAAAAACAACAACAACATAAAAAACAAGGACAAGATGTTACTTACACAAGGAGTTGACCAATGTCATGCCTGATTCTTGGTAACAAAGTCGCCTTTCTCCACTGAACAAACCTCCCCAACACTTCTCCTGCAGACCCTTCCACGCTGAATGGATTACTGTTCTTAAAAATCTCCAGGCCGACCAACACGACGCGGATATTCAGTGGTTTGTAATACTAGAATAGAACAAAAAATACAAGAAGACTGTCTTAAAGCACAGCACAGCACAGCACAGCACAGCACAGCACAGCACGAGCACAGAAAAAACTTTACCATAAATTCAAATTTTGCATCGTTTCTTTTACAAACAACATAAAATCTCACCGCGTCCAGCAGGTTAGCCATTTCCACCAACTCTTCTCGTACCGCCGTCTCATTTTGTTTCTTAAAATTATACTGTAAATAGATTTAACACACTAATAAAAATAAGTTCATAACAGTTGCAAAGTTTGCAAATACTTTTGTCAGTATAAACCACAGCACAGGAAAATAAAGTCACTTGACCTATACAGGGTGTAACTGCAAACCTATTTCAAGGAATTCATTCTCACTTACGCAACAGTCAGTTGCAACAGACAATATGTGCACACCCACCCTGAGATTATCGGCAACCAGCACCAACTCCACGTAACTAGTTTGTGGTAAATTGCGCTTCCTCTGTGGAAACAGGAAGTGGAGAATAGGTCACAGGCCTCAATCACACCATACAAAATCTTTTCACACTGAATATAATATAGGTTAAAGTGAATGTAGTCTGTGTCCTAACCCGCAGCAGTGAAGTCAGTGAGTGTCCAGGTTCAAAGGGTTGATGGCTTTGCGTTGATCCTGCTTCACTGACGACCCCACAGGTGACAGGCTCAAACTGAATGTCCTTCATCAGGTACAGAATATGGTCATTGGTGGCAGACTGTGGAACGGGCTCAAGTGCATATGTTTCATTTTCAAAGATGATCACACCCCTATAAAGAAATCAAAAAGGGGTCACAGATTGTTTTTGTTTTTTTAAATCTGACTGGTAAAAAAAACCTTTGAACTAACTGTATTTTGTTTAATGTGTGACCTAGCTCTGGCCTCAGTAGCACAGTTTACATCAGCATTAGTGAGAATTGTGTCATAAGTTATATTTATCTTCTGAAGTGACTTTGAGTATTATGAAATGAAGACTCAGCAAAATCTGTAAGTTTTAATGCAGAATCAGGGCCAACTTCTGACTCACTGAGGAACTATAGGAACAGAAACAGGCCTACCTTAGGCCAGAGCATGTGCTGAGTGCCACCACTGAATTCTCGTACCCCTTCACTTCTCCGTGGTAGTAGCAGTGTGCCTGGGAAAAGAAAAGTAAATCCAGGGGTAAAGGTCAATGTTGTGACAGCCTTATAAACCAGAATAGGGAACTTGCATGGTGACTTACATGTCCTTGGAGTGATGAGCTGTGTGTTGTATTATTAGCGGTGTCATGTGAATACTGAGCAAGGTTTGGGTGTAAAAAGTCTCTGAAAAAAAAAGAGAAAGTAAAATAAGTGGGACATTTATTAAGCACCAAAAGGGATTTACAGTAATGACAAATAGCCTATCTATGCTCACCATACAGTCTATGATGCCTACCTGTTGTTTTTCAGATGAAGCACGTGCTTTTTGTTGTTTATAGTGAGCGAATATGATATTGTCTCCTCTTCATATTTCTGACAGGGGTTAAAAGAAAGTATCATTAAATGATATCTTTAAGATATCGGGTAAAACAGATTGTTTAAGAAGGGTTGGAACAGACCTCTTTGTGCTCTGGCAGTCTGTTTACACTCCTTGTTCGTCTGTGAACGAGTTGAGGATTTACAATGGAGTACTTGGAAAGTTTTGATGTAATTCCATTGAGATCTGAAAGAAAGGTGAATACACAACCAAACTGTAAATACTAGGACAATGCTTAAAACGTGCCGGGTTCTTTCAGGACGTCGTCTAGATAAATAAATAAAAATCACCCAATAACGTAAAAGGAAATTGTATTAAGAAATATCTAAGCCTCTTTCTGTGGAGTTATCACATTATATTATATCGTATTAAAATAACAAAAACCGACAGAATCTGCCTCGTGTACAGCAGAAACAGAAAGCTCTTTCCTTCTCTGTGGAAATAGAACAAAACACATGCTCCAGATTAGATAAACCTCACCTTTGTTGTCAATCCCAGATATGTAACAAAGCAAAAAACCAACGAATACGATGTATTTTCTGACCATGATCCCGGTTACAGCATGAAGTCTGTCCCTGTAAGACCAACTGTTTGTCTGCCTGTGACTTCGAGGGTTGTGCTCTCGCTTCCCGGTGCTCAGGTGCATCCCCGCAGTGGGTGTAGTCAGGTGAGCTACCAAGGAGGAGGCTAAGTAAAATAAACAAAATGCGAAGGTGTGCTGACAGGACTTCAAATATTTGCGAGTCTTTTCAGGACAGTTAATAAAGGCCACTGTGTCAAGTTTTAACTAACGGCTGCAATTTTTGTTTTACAAACAATTACAATATACAGTCTATGGGGTGGACCACTGCCATCTTTCACTTCTCCATTCATCATAACATTTAGCATGGTTCATATAAAGATATTGTAACTATATGTGACCGATGTTTATTACAGTGTGTAATAATATTTAGTATTATTGTATTTTTTAAAACAATGAAACAAGTGTCTTTAAAAAAATATTAAAGTTTGAAACCTGGACGCGAGCTTTGGAAATATCGCGTGATTTTAATGGTTACGTCACTCGTACCGCGGAAGTGTTTTGACGTTGAGCAGCGCCACCATTGAAATTTGGCAGACAGTAAAAAGTAGTGTTGCGCATTTGAACAGTTGCTAAACGTTAACAAATGATCTTCTTTTGCACTTGAAGGCTGTTTATAACAGAAAGCTTTCACTCTACACAGTACCAGCTCAAGTGCTAGTTTCAACCAGGCTGTTTTTTCGGTTGTTTTACCAACCCTGTGTTGTTCAGACGTAGTTAGCAGGTGAGCTAATGAGCTATGTTTAAAGCCGGTATTTTCCTGCAACGTTGAGTACTTCGCTAACGCTTATCTTATTGGTTAAACTCGAAAAGTTTCGTCCTTGACTAAAGCACCGAAATATGCTTTTTTAAGTAAATGGTGTCATGTATGGCTGCATGTCGTATTTTGAGATTTGCTCAGTTATTGAAGGAAGGACTGCCCACAAGACAAGTCTGGATAAAAACTTCACTTGTGGTGTCAGCTCAAGTTGTATTGTGAGTACACATGTTGTGTCTTTACATCTTAAATCTGCCAATACACCGGTTTGTTTCAAAACAATATGTAAATGTTTTGTGCGTTGCTACCTCCTTTTATCCAGAATGACTGAACTGAGAGACTCTGAACCCTTAGCAAAGAGACTCAAGGTTGGAGACAGTTCCCCAAACTCTCCTTCATCGTCTCTCCAAGGTATTTTGGTAATCATGACATAAAACCAAGTTTCAAAGCCAAACAAGTTATAAGAAGCATACTCTTTTCTCTGTTTCATTCTTCAGGTTCATTGTTATGTAGTAAAAGAAAAGATAATGCTACAGTAGATGAAGAAAAGGGGCAAAACAACACAGAAATCAAGATGGATACACAGCCAAAGACTGGAGCGGGTGGCTTGAGACGTGTGAAGACAAACGTTTCCCTTCAAAAAGTCGGCTCCAGACAGCAACAGAAGTTCAGAAATACACTTGACCAATGGTTGGTCAAGCTTAGAAAAACTGAAAATACAGAAGAAGTGTGCCAAACTGAAGATGTGGTGGAAATGACAGATGACAGCGCCTGTCAAAGCACCTCGGCTCAGTCTCAGGACTGCCAAGATGCTGAAAAACATACAGTCTCTGACACAGATGAAGAAACCCAACCCTTGACACCACAAGACCTGGAAGAAGACAATCCACTGTCACCGGGCTCCAGGGGTTCTGCAGAGACTGGGCTTACAGAGAGACTGCCCGCTGATGATGGTGGATTAGATAAAGAAGAAATGGAAATATGTGCAGCAAGCTCAGAGGGCCCTGCCAAACACAATACAAAAATAACAGATTTCTTTTCAGGAACCTCATCACCACGTCTACCTGTGAGACGGCGCAGGCCAGATAAACCCACAGAGGAACAAGATACAGACACAGACAGTCCATCTGATGATGTCAAGCCTGACGTCAAATGGCTGGGGACGCCAATCAGTGACCTTAAGAGAATGCCTGAATGTAGCGGACGGCTTCCTCCACTGAAGGATGTTCCTGGCCAACACACTGTGATGATAAGGGTTTGAACAGTTCTTTCTTTTTAAAACAATACACTACAGTCCTTCAGGTTACTACATCATAGAAACACACAGTAGGAGATAACAGCTAGGCAGCAGTATCGGGTGCTGTCTTACCCTTGGGAAACTGTGGGAGAGGCTTGCATGGCAGTTATCAGTAAGGATGGAGATAAGTTGCTTCCGCAGATATTAGAACATTGAACTTATTGTAAGCATTGTCAGTACTGTCCCACTGTATTCACTCAGTTACATGATATTTAAGCAGTAAATTTAGCATGAATCATGATATTTTTCTCAGTGAATCAGAATAATTTGTAAAAAATGTGTTAATATACAATTACAAACATTGAGCATTATCTGTAATTTTTCTCTGGGGTTCTCACAGATGTATAAATAATTCTCAGTATAGCTTTTGGGATTGTGTACAAATATTGCATTTATTAATGCCATTTTTATTTAACCCACTCACATTGACAGACAGACCTTCTTCAGAGTGGTAAAGTTCCTGTTCCATATCCTGGAAGGTTTAAGGATACCTGGGACAATGTCCATGTCAAGATGCCCTGTTCTGGTAGTAACCTGTTTCCAGTAGAAGATGAGGTAATGACTGAAGTGTTTATAGATGGCATCATGTATACTGAATTTACCCTGCAGAGACCTAACAGCAGTTTGGCTTACACAGGAAACACAAGAACTGCAGACAAAGAGTCGATGGGAGTTGATCAAAGAAACATTAAACAAGGAATTTACAAGTCCACATGAGTTGAAGGCAAGTTCCACATATTTCTTTTTATTATGTGCTTAAATAAATTTCTTATTTGTTCCTCATCATCCACACAGTGCTGTAGTTGTTATTACCAGATTGTGCCACAAGATGGCACCATGAGTCCAGAAACAGAGAGGCACACAGAGAATTTGTTTTAAACTCATATATCGTCCTTCTGACTTTGTTTTCTGGATTTGTTTCTTTCAGAATGCACTATTGAAATACAATGCATCACATGCCCACAAATGGGATTTCACAGCTTTACATCTATACTGCAATAAGGTAAGCAGTATGAACAGTCTTTTCAATCGCTGATCTTTATGTGAAATTCACTAAACCCAGATGAGAGTGAAGTTTGTGTTGGCCTTCAAATTAACATTGTTGGAAGGGTCATTGAATTAATACTGGCATGCAGACCTGGAAACACAGATTGGAGCACAGGTTAATGATGGATTAACTGTGGATTTAATGAAACATCCACTGTCCGATCATGACACTTAACTGCCCAGCAGAAGGCATCGTAAACCAGTGTTGCTGCTGCCTCTCACAGACCTCCAGTTAAAGAGGGTGCAGATGGCTCATTAGTTGGTGAGCTTCAGTTTGTGAGAGGTGCGGGGATGTAAATGACGGAATTAGCACCATATTAGATTTATCTTAATATAAACAGTATATAAGTGGCTTTGTTGCACTATCATTGATGAGTATTATTACTCCATGTGGATATAGTTGTCATAATAGTTTCTTTAGTGTACACCAGATTTTTAATTTAGTGTACACTTAAAGGAAAGGGATTTATTCGGACACTTGATCTTGTCTTGATACCAGGACATCTGGCTGGTTGGACCTCTGAGGCTCAGATTATGAGCGAGTATTTTAAATGTGATTTTTTTTTTTTTTTTATTATACTGGCCTCAAATCATTTTCTTTACAAGCCAAGAGGAAAAAGGCCCGAGTTGCATCATGATGGCCAGAGTGCTGTTAGTTCACTGGTCATTGCTCAGGAGTTGTCAGTGCGTTCTCCAGCCTCGTTTGGAGGCCATCCATCATCTGTTGTCTTGATACACTCTGCGTCATCCTGTGTAGAGAAGCAGGGAGGGCTGTGCTATTGTCTGGCTCATGAAGGGGATGGGAATATTCCATTTGGAGAGATGGACTAGTGACATGAGTGTTTTACACAAGAAATCCTGAGCCTATAAGACTTTACAAATGATAGGCTTTATTTTCATTACAGTGAGGGATTGCTCATCCACTCTGTGTTGGATGCATCATCTCGACTACATCAGCCACAGGTTTTATGATATCTTTCATTTCAGGGGAAAAGTACATGTAACACCAGTATGTCAAATTTGCTGCTGTCATTTTCGCTCAAGAACAGTAATGGATTTCACACAGGAGAGTGTTGCAGCCTTTGAGAGGCAAAGTGTGAATCTAGAGAAATAATGTAATCTTTTTGCCAAAAGGTCACATTTAGTAACTTGTCAGAACTTAAAATGGGTGGCATTATACCCCAGAGAGGGCTTTACTCCAGCCATATGCTATTGAGCCAATTGTGTGCCGAACATATGCCATAAATCATATTAGAATGGGAGTTTTATTAAATAAAATCTGAACATGTTAAGAGGCTTTAGCCACAGGCGAAGTTTGGTCGTCAAAGCTGGGTTTGGCTTGTGTCAGGTCCACAGGAATGGCAAAATCTGATTTTAGTCAGACTGCAAAATGTCAAGTACCAATAAACATATTGAAGTTGTTGGATTTCAAGTGAGATGCCAATAGGATCTAGCTAATTATATTAAACGTTTGATTGTTTTGTCGATAGAAATGAAGAATGTTTGTTGGTATCATTGATCATTGGTTCAGGGAATAATATGGGTGCATGTTTGACTGTACAATTCTGTGTGATATATTAGATACTTGTAGGTAAGTCTTTAATGTTATTTCTATGTAATAGTAGCTCACACAGAGTACATTTACTTTATTTATATTGTGTATTATTGCAAAGCTGCCACACAGCTCCTCTTACCCAAGACTGTTTACTGTTCCTGCCCCTTACACAATTTATTAACAGCTTGATTGAGTAATGAATCTATCTTTTAATAGTCTAAAATGCTGAGGAGGCAGATGCAATCAACCTTCACGTGTAGTATTTACAATGTAGCGACAGAGATTAGGGTATGTAGCACACAGAATATACACGTTTAATTTGAAGAGCCAATTACACAGGATTCAACACGTTTGATTTATTTCCAGTGCGACACAAACATAAAATAGGGGAGCAGCAAACAGGGCAATGTAAAGCACCCCATTTTTCACTTTGTTACTTCTCTCCGGAGAGGCCGGAGTGGAGACACTGTAGCAGGATGGTTTTGAGTGTCAGAGAAAAGTAGACATGAATGGCACAGAATGACGGGCTGGGCACCTTCATTGAATATTCATCCCAGCGATCACATCTTATGAATAACTGAAAAACTGTTGACGGACAGCATCACTTCTGTTCACGTCTCATTCTGCAGCCAAGCCTGCTCTGTATTTACGGTTATGAGGAGGCAAGTGTTTTATTTTTTACATGGTCACACGTCCACAGACGCAGTCAAGCAGGTTGCTTTATTGCTCAGACCTGCGGGGAATAGGAACAGGGGCGTGAGGTGTTGTTTTAAATCTACATGGGGAGCGCTGGTTTCTCACTGTCCAAACCCTGACATCTTGCCTGATTACTTTGTCAGTTGGGTGTGATGCACAGACCTGTATCAAGTCATACAGTGAGTTAGCTCAGTTGATTTGAGGCACTGTCTTCTGCTGATTTAAAGAGCTGGGCTTACACTGCCTCAGCTATATCCACCGTCTTTCTGTCAACCGCCTTCATTTATTACACCCGTAGGAGCAGTTTATGATGTCAACCAGGTCATTACTTATGACAGTGTTTAGTCAGGCTTCCTTTGCCATAATATAAATGTTCTAGGCTAAATCACCAGTCAAGGCTCCTTGTCCTGGGAACACGCTGTCCTTTCTATTTCAAACGTTCGGTCATTTGCATCTATTCCAGGAAGACTGTTTAATCAGCTGGCGTGGTCCTGCAGCCTTGATGAAATTGCTTCGTGATTGATCATTCTGACATTTTGTAGCCAATATGGATGTAAATACAGGTAGAATGGTATATTGTCTAAAATACTTGTATGTTAGTGCACTTAGGCTGTGTTGTTGAGTCATGGATGGTTGGTACTTTACTTCAGTATTTGGTTCTGGTGGTTCATTATTATAGATGAACTGTCCACCTAAAGACAGATGTATCTTAATATTATGAAACCATATCTTTCATGTTCCCCTTTAAAGTTCCATTATGGGGTAATGGAAAGATATATATACAGGTTTTCATTTTTCAGCAGTTTTTTTTTTTTTTTTACATTTGCATGCACAGTATTGTAAATTAATTCTTTCAAAGGAGGGTCTTGGTATAGGCCGTTGCTTGCTTTCTTGCTTGTTTTTTCATAAATTAGTTTCTTGCACATAAAGTCTCATCCTATTGATATAGACCAGAGCTGTTAATTTGAACTGTCCATCTCAAACTACTCAGCCCAAACAGCTAATAATGTCACAGCTGAGTTTTGTGGCAAAACAACAAACATAAACACATCTCTTGCTCTCTCCAAGGTCCTGGAGCGTGATGCTGCCGAACATCTGTTTGGCTCCTTGTTGCCAGACATGGTGCAATTAGCACTGAGAGCATCTGAGCTCTGTACCAAGGTAACAGCCATCACTAACTAATGGACACTGACTCGCTGGTCTGTGACATAGTAGATCACTGCAGCATGTTGATCCCAAAGGTCACAGCAGGACAAATAAGCTTGTAAAATGGTAGTAAAAATGGTGAGGTCAAGGCATATAGCTATTGATAGTCATTTATCACATGCTTTATTGTCCTCTTGGTAATGTGGGATTTTTTTTTTTTTTTTTTTTTTTTTTTTGTTG
>OMNW01012926.1:0-16693 GCA_900303245.1 Selene dorsalis | reverse complement strand
TTGGTAATGTGGGTTTTTTTTTTTTTTTTTTTTTGGCATGTATGTAGCTGTAGCTGAAAAAGTCCCATTAAAAAGGTTTTTGTGCCAAGCAGCCAATCGTTTAATTTTAATTTTACATCTCTGTGTAAAATTTATTCTTAGTTTGATTAAGTGATTAAGTGTATCATTTCCCAAGCAAACAGATTTGTACCAAAATATTACTCAAGCATGTGGCGGACTATGTTGTCTATTGAAAATGCATTGATTCTGTTAAACTGATCTTTGATTAAGGTAGACAGATAAAGAGATCATTATTATTTAGAAAACTAAATGGAGTCTCCTACTGGTGTCCTATTATAATATTAAGAAACCTTTAAGAGCTTGTTAATTGAATTGCATATGTTTTTAGTGGAGAACCTAAACAATAAGACATGATTATTTATATCTTCTGCCTGAATTGGACATTGTTTTGTAGCCAAACAGACACAACGCTGATTATACAGATTGTTTATTTATAAATCCATAATCTTTATTACAAGTATGGATCACATATGAGCACGAACGGACCTTGATTATAATGATGATGGCTGATTCAAGAAGCACAGAGTGCTGCAAAATTATAGCGTTTATGCAGCATGCTTCACTGTTTCATTTGGCAAATGGACAAAACAAATGATTTTGACCTTCCTCGGTTGTGCCTCTGTTCCTCCTTTTAGCCGATACCCCTCCTCAAGAGGGGCATGAACCACTCCATCACTATGTCTCAGGAGCAGGTGGCATGTCTGCTCGCCAACGCCTTCTTCTGCACCTTCCCGCGACGCAACTCTAGAAAAACTGAATACGGCAACTATCCAGACATCAACTTTGTCAGGTAATAGCAGGGATGTTGTACCGACACTCATGATGCTTTGACTTACACAATCTAAATGATACAGCTGTGACAACTAGCTTCATTTCCATCAGGGGGCACTACTGTATATGCTTTTCTCACTAACCATTTTTATCTTCTGGATGTTAAAGCAAGCAAGTAGGAAAATGATCACATCAGTCATTTTTCAATGGGGCATTTTTGAAACCCACTGAAGCTTAATTGTGTCATCTTATTGGTAAGAACCGTTTTTTTTTTTTTTTTAGCACACTGTTTAGCAGAACCAAATGTTTTGGTTCATCTGGTCACAGCATTAATATCCACAGCTGGGCTTTCTGTCTCAAAAAAGGATGTATGCTTTTGTACAGCTTATTGAGACAAGGGCAAAATGATTCATTGGTAATTATAAACAGTAAAGAAGACATAGAATAGGAGGGTCACATGGGAGGCAAACCTTGTTTCAACCATCTAATTTTATTAATTTGATCATAATGAATGTCTTTCCTTATGTGTAGCTCATAGAATGATCTTTTTTTTTTTCCAGTTTTATCGATCATGACAAAACAGGGTGACACAAGGTTTTGTTTTGTTTTGTTTTTTTTCCAAACCTCTGCAAACGTTCACTGAGGAGATCGTCTGGGCCGTGTAATGCAAAATCAGTCCGCAGATCGCTTCTCAGTCATGCCCCCCAATCTCTGTTGGCATCATGGTGTAATTACCTAAATGGAGGCAGGAATTAGATTAACATTGACTCAGATGGCTGCCTTTGACAGCGGAGAAGACCATTGGCTGTTTTGCTGAGGACTGTAACACTGAGTTCAATTGCATCAGTATTTCATTCACATAAAGGTTTTGCTGTTGATTTAAAAGAAAAGCAAGTGCCATCTTTTCAGTCTGAGGCGTGAGGCAGATATTAAATGCCTTGAAATTTCCATTTATTTATTTCCTTTTTAATCACATTCTTTTGGGCCTGATCTCTCTTCATTATCATTTCACAAGAATGCTCATGCCTGATGGGTAAAGGAATTAAAAACAAAGCTTTTTTCTGCAGATGTGCTTTTATCTCAGTGCTGCTTTCTTATTTGCATTGAGATAATTGAAACCTTTTATGTTTTCTTTGTTTGTACGTTTGCTCTGTCGTTCAAAGTGTTCCTCTGCAAACTTTGTGATTTTACCATGAAGTGCCATTAGCTAAGTTTTCTTGTGCTGATGATGCAGAAACCCAGCTGCCGGACCTACTGTAGTCACTTATACCCTTTTCCTTAGTTACATCATAGCTTTCTGCACATCTGTGGGGAGTATGGTGATGTTATATAATTTTGTATTAATTCCTTACTCCCAAAAGACCCCATTGGGATTTGTTACTAAAAGCCTACTCTCACTAGTGGCTAGCTTATGTCAAAGGCTGTTTGCCCTGAGGAATACACAATGTATGATTGTTTCTAGGGGCCACGTTAACTCAAGAGAGAAGCGAATGCAGGATTTGACTTCGATGAATGAGTTTCTCAGCCCCTGAGGGGGCCCCCGGTGCATCATGCTTTTATCATTATTTCATTTCACTCACATGAAATTACTTTCTCTTTATTGTGGCTCGTGAGGCGGACTGTGGGGCTCTTTATGGATTTTCTCGAAAGGGAGACGGTGGGCTTAATGCTGAAAGTTCATTCAAACACACCAACTGCAACTCACTACCAGCAGCTTTGTGTGGTACGCGTTTGTGTGTTACTTTTCAGGCGGACTGACCTTTTGGCTCCTGAGGATGTCGCTTAAAAGGGACACAGGGCTTCTTAATGTATCCCCAAGGAGGGAGCCCTGTTTCCCCTCTCTGCTCCTTTTTTTATGTGAGTGCTGTGAAGTGGCACATGAGTGTGACTCTGTGATGGCAAGCCTGGGGCAACTCCATTGTCGTAACAGTGGAGGAGCTCCTACATTATCGTCTAGTGACTGAAAGAGAAGCTGAGTGAGAGATGAACTAATTCATATCAAAAGTTAAAGCATGAGTGAACTCACATGGCCAAAGTGGAGGTCTTGTGTCTCTATGGCACTGGTTATACAGACAGTCCTTTTTCCAGGTCTTGGCTAAAGCTTTTTGAGTCCAAGACTTGGTGGTTTGTTTTGATGCCATATTTCTCTTGCTCAGAAGCTGTTTTAATGTTTTGTTTGTTTGTTTTATTTTTCTTTTGGAAAAAAAAGTATCACGTCTGTAGCCTAACTTTATTTATAGATTTAGCGTTTTTCTTTGTCTTCAGGTTGTTTGAGGGCTCCTCCTCAAGGAAGATCGAGAAGCTGAAAACCCTGATGTGCTATTTCCAAAGCATCACTAAGCAAAGTAGGTGTTTGGATTGTAAATTTAATGAGTAATTTAATTTTTTTTAGTAACGCATTGTTATTATTGTAAAGTAAGATACAGTTTTAACAATGTTACTTACTTTTCTTGCTTTTCAGAGCCTACTGGACTTGTAACATTCACACGGAAAAGTTTGGATAAACCCATAAACTGGAAAAGGTGTTGTATATAATTGTACTGATTGAGTAAAGAAAACCTAATATTACTTAGAAATGGTTAGAATATATATCTGGATGTTGTTTCTGCAAGTAGCATAAACCCAGTAGGCTGTTTGGAACCATTTCGAGATCCATATCCTTCATTTCATTCACTGTCAATAATCAGAAAACATTTTATTCTTTGTTTTAGCTCACAGACTCCACTCACAAAGCTCCACATTACTTGTGAAGGAACCATTGAAGATGACGGTTATGGGATGCTTCAGGTAAGATGCACAGGAGGAGAAATGTCTAAGTCTTGTCGACCTGTGGAAAGACAACATGGTGGTCTTATTTAGAAGAAATTTAATTTGCAGAATAATAAGAATTATTTGCTTAGGGGAGTTTTTAGTTGGAATGATACTCTTCCTTGTGCTTGGCTCCCTTTCTCCTTTCCCCCTGTTGTAGTCCATCACTGAGCTGCATCTTTCTGGAGTCTTTCACTCAGATTGCTTACTACTGCTGAAAAGGCCTGTGAGGGAGCCTGTGTCACATCAGAGGGAGTATGTGCTGGGACTGGGGTCGAGGCCTCTGAGCCTCCTCCACTCAAAGTGTCGGCCGTGCTTCCTGTATACTGTCAGGACGGCCTGCTTTGCCTTTCACCTTTTGTTTGCCTCCAGTTGCCACAAGCTGACAGTTGATGTGCACACACGACCAGCTCCAGGGCACACTGCGGCCCAGATTGATGGATGCTCTGCTCTGGGTAGGGGGGTTGGGGTGGGTGCTGACAGCCTGTCAAAGCAGACTTTGGGGCCTGGTTTGTTGTCCCAGAGTTGAGTGACCAGTTTGGGGAGATCTGCTCTCAGACTGCAGCTCGCCCCTTTGCATCTTCTTCCTCAGGTTGTGACAGGGTTGGTCTGGGCTTCTCTACAGGCCAGTGAGCAACAACTGTCAGTCCTGAAATTGGATTATATGTATGTTCCACATGGCTGCTTTCTGACTAAAACAATGAGTTGCCACGTCTGTGTCTGAGCTGAATTGAAGAGGTGCAGATTTTCTTTTGAATTGTAAACAGACCCAAATAAAGAGATGCACCAGTGTCACCTGAAGATCTGTGCACAAACCAAGAACACAAGCAGAAAAAGACATCACAGGCATCAGTCAGCAGACAATTTAGCCACATGTTATGACTGGAGGGAGATGTTTGCTTTGGACTCCAGGCCTGCATTTATTGTTGTCATATTTGCTATTGGCAGCAGCAGACTGAAGTGCCACTCCTGGGGAGAGCTCATTTTGGCATGGGGGACAAAGGTCTGACTAATGTGAGCACCTCAGGCCACCTCCCCAACAAGCTTGTCTTGGGTTCTGTCACTAGCAAAGGAAAAGGGAATGATATCCTTCTGTGAGATGTTTTCTTGAAGCTTGGGAAGATTGATATTTCACAGTCAAAGAAAATGTGTAGTTCCTGTCATCTAAATTATGTTGTGTGTGTTTTTTTGTTTTGTAAGAATACAAGCATGTGACAAAAGATCAGATGTTTTAAAGGCATTTTTTTTCATCTGTCTTGATTTGTAGGTGGATTTTGCCAATCGGTTTGTGGGAGGAGGAGTCACCGGCTCTGGTCTAGTTCAAGAGGAAATCCGTTTTCTGATTAATCCTGAGCTTATTGTCTCTCGCCTCTTTACTGAAGCCTTGGATCATAATGAATGCCTGATCATCACAGGTCAGTGATCAAAAATTCTCACACGTCCTTGTTAAACTATAATTTCTGCTGAAGGATTCTGATCATGTAATTATTGATTATGCAATCTGTTGATCCAGATAAAATTAATAATGCCCAGATTCACTTTTCTCATGCTTGACCTATAATTTGACAGAAGACACATAGTAAATCTTTCTAGTCACACACAGCATGGAGTACACACCTTCAATTTACCCCATTCTGGCTCAGCGAGAGGCAGAAGGATGTTGGTGGCAATTGCCCTGTTTTCTGCATCTGTCCTTGTCACATGTTTCCTTTTGATTGGCTGTAAATGGGAGAGTTGAGCCAGTCGGTAGCAGGAGATTGGGATTTCCTGATTGCTCTGTTGCCCCTCTCTGTTGAGTAATTCCCACTGATTGTACTTCAGTATTGAGTGGATCTGGCAGACAAGGTTGGGATGGGCCAGCAGACCCGCTAACAAGGGCTAGCCTTGAGGAGTCCCAGCAGGAGGCTGATGGTGCCTGTCTATGTTTTTTTTCTTGTTTAATCAGTTTGTCTATGCCATTGTGAAGTAGTAGTTGAAGAAACCTGGACACCAGTGTTATGTAATATGGCAGTAGCTAATAAAAATTAAAGGAAGCCTACACAAATTCATTTGTTGGTCCACTTTAATCAGCTGCTGCCAAAGACACAACTACAAATGAATGCTAATAATCCATCCATATTTTTGCGACATGTGTAATACCTAAATACAGGTTCAGTAGTTTACCTCAGTTAGGTCTTTGTCCCAGGCAGATATAAATGTAACTGGATTCCCAGTTCCTTGATACATTGTCAAGTTGTATTATGTCATGCAAGACCATGACCAGAAGCAGTGTCATGTTATATAGTAAATGGTCATCTCCACTAAATAGATGAGCTGCTTTATCATTACATAACACATGGGTAGGGTATGAACAGGAAGTGATGCAACAGAGCCTCCGCCCTCCTGATAACCAATCACACTGCCCTATCAGATCAGATCTTCTTGCTTCGGTGGAGTCACCTTCAGACTTCTTGCCGACCATCTCTCCCTCGCCTCCACTTACGCCACTTAACTTTATTACTGGGGCCCAGAATTAATTATAGCTGGAAGACCTGCCCAAGACCTGCTCCGCTAATGGACTCTTCCATTCCATCATCTTTATTAAACCCTGCCCGTATCTCTCGTCCGGCCCGTTGTAAAAGTCCAAGTCTTTGGCTGCGTTGTGGCCATGTGGTAAATCATATTCCCCTGTGATACATTTTGGCATACAGTTGGGAAGCTAATGGATCTTACGTCTGCACTGAAATTTGCAAAAGTGCCCGGGCCTAATTGAATTTTCCTTGATTGCTAGGTATCTGGCTGCTGTTGGGGGGGTCAAATGTATAAATAGTATCAAGGAGAAGTCATATGATTCATTAACGGTAGTGCTGACCAGAAACTACAGTGCAAGGTTAAGACAAGCAGGAGATTGTAGCGTAGTCACAACTGTCTTGATGCTGCACAAAATCTTGCTTTGCCTTACCTATTTGTTCCAAAAGCAGATTTACATTTTTGAAAATAGTCTTTGGAGAAACTAATGATGGCCTTAAATATCAGATTTTTCTTAATCTGAAAATTTCTTTGGAAAGAATTGTAGAGCATTTTATAGTGATAAACATTTATTCTCATTTTCTTACATGCAGACCTTAGCAGTAATACAATAGTAAAACTCAATGAGAGGCACTAATGACCTTTTACAGCCTCTGCTACAGCACAAATATGAGACACTTTGTTTTGATGTATTTACATTTGAATGGAACAACCTTCAGGACCATTGGGGATCATGATCTTTATGCATCCTATTTGTTGTTTATAAATAATTTCTAATAACCAGACACATCTTACCCTGACCAAGATTGATCTCCTTCACACAACAAATAACTTTTTAAATGACAAATGGGTTGCATGGAAAATCAAAAGCATAATTTGTATTTTTTCCTGAAGGTTATTCCTTTCAAATGCAAATCTGGTTGATCACAGGGTTTGATATTTTTGGAGACCCAGTAAAGGTCAGGTGTATGCATAGTTAACACATCTAGTTTGGCAGTGGTAGTATTATCTTGTTTTGAACTTAACATGCTTTACATTTTATTTCAAAATTCAAACATCACAGGAGCATTTTGTCCACAAATTGTTCCATAATTTGTCCTTGCAGCATGAAAACTCTGAGTTCAGTATAGATACAAATACTCAATTAGCTCTCTTGGTGCTGCAGGTGGACATCAGTGTATGTGCACCCTGTCTCATAGTGTCTTTTATCAACTGTGACTTGGCCAACCACATAGTTACACTGCATCTTCTTTAGTCAGGGTAAAATCTGCAATCTACCCTCCCCCCATATGCACCTTCTAATACATGCTGACTAAGACCCTGCTACTAATCACTTGGTTTATTCACTTTGCAGCATGAAGCAGTCTACCAAGTGCTCTCAACATTCAGGGTCTAATGAGCGATAATGAATGGGAAGTTAATTTGTGGCCTCATTCGTTTGACTGCACTGTTGCCTCCTGGCTTAACACTCCCCTTTTACGGGTGTTGAAAGTTCCCCTGTGGGTGTTTGGTCAGTTGCTGCTTCTCGCGTCGTTTTCAAGAGGGAGCAATAACTTGACCTTTCTTTTGTGAGAGGTCAGCTGGTCCTGCTTCCTCCGATTGATTAAAATCAACTAGTATTGTGTAGGATACCCTTTTTTGTGTCATTATCTGTCTGTTAATGCAGTGTAATATGACCAGTCTCTTTAACGTTGCTGTAAATGGTATATGCATGGAGGACTTTCTTTACTGTGAGCACAGTGGCCCCTAACTTAAAATTGTGGAAAAAAAAGTGGAAAATTTAAGGGCACACACTGCAAATTGACTTGCAAAGCAAATATTCACATTTCCTTTTAATTGATGATCCTCATACACCTTGTCACCACCTGTCACCTGTAATGGTGGATTACAGGTTCTTTGAGTGTTGAAAAAAATTATGGCCAGTCTGGAGCTCTGACTCTTTAATTTGGACCATTACAAAAAAAAAAGAAAAAACTAATTAAGATGTTCATGTCATGCAATGGTATGTGGTCAATATCCCTGTTTGCTTTGTACCAGGTACAGAACAGTACAGTAAATACACAGGCTATGCTCAGACGTACCAATGGGCTGGCGGGCACCAGGACACAACTCGGAGGTATTTATGGCACTTAAATGCATAAATTATTATTTGACAGTATCATTTGATTTCCTATTTTTGATATTGATCTACCTGTGAGAAATGTATCACACTCTTCACGAAGGTCCAGCTGTTACAAAAAACACTGGAAAAACAATTTCTATGGTTTGTTTTAGAGATGGCTGGCAAAGAAGATGCACAGAAATTGTGGCCATTGATGCACTGCAGTTCAGGAACTTTCTTGAACAGTTTAGCCCAGGGAAAATGAACCGAGAACTCAACAAGGTAATCCTGTATTTTTCCATTAACACATGGAAGTATGAGGGGAAAAACAACTGCTACTCTTTGATGTTATGCTTTGAGCCCACTATCATCATGTTTCTTTAAGAGAATATGGTTACAGTGATGCTATGTTTTAACTTTATTTACAATCTCACTTCATGCTTGATTAGCACAGATTCAATGATGTAAATGCAAGACCATTTAGCTGATAATCGGAAAACTGCCTCTTAACAAATGTCAGCTGAGATGACATTGACTCATATTTATCTTTCTCAGGGTAAATATTTGAACTATAGATAAGTGTCACAAGTGTGTAACACAGACTGATATATTGTCATTTATGTACAGAATAAGCTTAATCTTATTCATTACACTGTCCATTAGGCCCAGAATGAATTTTAATCAATGTAATGGACCGGGGGGGTGCTTAATCACAATTATTATATTTACATCACATATTTTTTTAAAAGTAGGAATCGTTCCTGGTGCCGTCACAGTCAAAGATGCTCATTCGTAATAGAAAATCAAGATGTTAATGTTGCCAAGTCGGCCGTCAGAGAGCATGGAGGAGTTTGACAGCTCTGACAGGGCTGTGAAGAATGTACCAACATGAAGATCAATCCTGCTTCGAATATTGCTTAGCTCACTGTCACATCTGCCCTTTCACAGGAAGAATTTATGACTGGTCAGGGATAGGATGTGTTTTTACAATTCAGTTTCACAATTGACTTTATCTCCAATGTGAAAACTAATGTCCAGAGCCCCTTCAGATCCTTTACTTACTATCTGCTGCCAATAGAAATTATTTTGACATACGTGACATATAACCCACTTGACATGTGAAATGCTGGATTTTGTCAATGTAAAGTGCGATTACTAATATGTGAAAACCCACTCAAATTTCTCATGAGTGGCAGTGGGAAGAGGTGTTAAAAGTGCATGTTCTGTCAGGCCAGTAAACTGATTCACTGAATGATGTCGAGCACCAGGCCTTCAGGCAAATGGAATTACTGTGTCGCTTGCTTTATATATATTCCATTTACATTTGATGGTGAGGAGACGTTCTGTAGGCCCGGCTCTTATTTAACATGCCAGTGATCTGGAACATGGGGGGGGGCGATCCCAAGACCTGAGGCTCATCAGATTTGTTACTGGGTTTTTGTACCAACTGACGTATCATTTTATCATGAGGCCGACAGTTTGATGGAACGTCAGCCCAAGAAAAACAGGTTGATTCACAGTTTTGATAACAGAAGAGTTATTGTGAGGCAGCACTAGTGTCTGAAATCACACCCTATTTTCTGCCTAGCGAATAATATTTATTTTTTATTTTAATTGTTTATATCTGTTCAATTTCTGCACATACAAGTCTGTTTTCTATGTAGAGAATAGTAAATGTCTTGTCTGTTACCAAACATTTTTTACATTTCCTTGTCATTCAGGCCTACTGTGGCTTCGCTCGCCCTGAGGAACAAAGCGAAAACCTCGCCGCAGTGGCAACCGGGAACTGGGGCTGTGGGGTTTTTGGAGGTGACACATGTCTCAAAGGTAAGCACTGACGTAACACTGGCGTCAGCAGATCTCGTGGACAAAATGTGCTTGGATCATCTTGGCGCACTTGGCAGTCTGAGGTTATAGGTATGGTATATGGTTATAGCTGAAATACATTTCAGATTGAAAGGCTCCAAGCAGATCAGTGTGGGCATCCATTTGTCTTCCGGGAGTGCGTTCATTTACTTAAGGCCTATTCGTCGCCTTCCTTCTATCGATCAAATGACAAAGTTAATACGTTTCATTAATAGTGAAATTGATCGCCTGCTCGAGCCCATCAATCCGTTGCAGCACTTTGTCTGAGCCTTGTGTCACTGTCACTGAGCAGGGAGCTTAAGGAGTGTTTATGCTAACCGCTTGCAGTCGCAGCTCTGCCTCTCGCTTTCTCTTCCTGACTTGGCGCCGCTGTGCTTGCAAGCTAAACATACATCCGTACATATTTGTTAATTAGCCGAAGCAAGGTACAGCCCTCCACAGACACAATCACCTACTGTCTGCTTAATGACATGCCTCCCGGGAAGAGTTTGGTATTTCATATGCAGCTCTCCTCCTGGATTTACCTTCATCTGTGGCCTCACATAGCCACTTATTTTTTAATTGTCAGATAATTTTTTGAAGAAAGTAGTCTTAACAGAACAGAGAGGAGAAACTGCTGAAGTGCAGACATATTCAGTTTAGCCCTCTTCGGGAAAATGTTGATTCAGTTTTCCTCATTAACTTGCCACTGTCCCAACGTTCATTAATCAGCAGACACATTTCCAGTCTCCTGAAATATTCACAGCTCTCCAGGGCCAGACCAGGTCTCTCTTTGTAACTAATCCAGACTCCCCAGTAGGGGTGAGACCTATTCCCTGGATTATTTACCTTTTACTGTACATGCCCTAGATTCAAGTGCTGCTCACTGTTTATTGTAAATCAGTTACTCCATGACTCCTTAGACCTCTTGTTTATTTGACCTTTGCTGTGGTTTCACTGCCAGGAAGATTAAAGCATGTGAACAAATCTGCCATGTTTCATTGCGGTAAAAGCCAATTTTTCTACTGCAGTGGAACAGATTTTGTGTCATTCTCACTGTTGAGATTTAACACAGGTTTCTTTTCCTCCAGCCCTGCTCCAGATGTTGGCAGCTGCTGAGGCGGGCCGAGATGTAGCCTATTTCACCTTTGGTGACAGCCAGCTCATGACAGATGTCCACAACATGCACTCTTTCCTCACTCAGAGAAAGATCAGTGTCGGTAAGGCAAACAACCATCCTGCCTGCCTCTTGTTTACATGCAACTGTGCCTCTCTGATACACACTTTTTTGTGAGTGCACTGCCAACAGTGTGGTGTATGATTTAATGTTATGATTGATAATTATTTTTCAATACTTGTTGATATTTTTTGTAAACAATGTGATCTCATAACACAGTGATGTGGCTAATTACAGATACTGAAGACTGTAGTTCACATTTTCCTTGCTGTGATATCAGTCCACCGTTGAGGCTACACAACATACATTCTCCTTGTCTCCATTACAGGAAAGGTGTATGATCTCCTGGAGCAGTACTACAGCTCAGTGTGCAGGAGCTGCCTCGGCCGGCGCCCTGACGTCAGCCTCTATTCCTTCATCTACCAACAGGTCGGCTCCTCCCCAGCGCCTGACGAATCCGACAGGCACTCGGCCAGACAACATGTCCCCACAGACTGCCATTAAGGTCAGGTGGCTGATGAGTCACTGTGCCTTATCTTCTGAAAAGCGAAACACTTACCAGTCTGCCTTTAGATTTTTTTTTTTTTTTTATCTTAATTTCTTTTGTTGGACAAACTTTAAATAAACTGTTCCAAATGTGCTCTCCACCACTGGCAGCTGAAAAGGGAAATCTGGCACACAGACACCTTTTTTTTTTTTTTTCAAAAACAAGTGACCTGCAGAAGGGGATTAGTTAATGACCCTGTCTGTCGCTGCAGTCCAAGCTGCGTTCATTTCCCTGCTGCTGGTTATACGCCAATGGATTGAGCTTCAATATGACGCAATTGTGATTTTAATGGTGAGGCAAAGGTTGCCATCCATCTTCAGAGTTTGTCATGTTGCCTTTTTTTACACCCACACATATCCAGCCTAATTGAATTGGCTGTCAGAAATCAAGTTAAAGGAAAAGAATAACAAGAACAGGGTTTGGAAGCCTTGAAGCCGTCTACGGAAAGCAATATGATTTAAAAAGCAAAAGCTTTGTGAAGTAATCTCTTACCTTCTGCATTTCTAGCTGTAAAACTCAGTTTATGGTCATGGGTCCATGAATACATTTCTGTGGGTTCTTTGTTGTGAGTCATAAACATTTCAAAGAACCCTTCCCCACTTAAAATATTCATCAGAATTCTTTGTTTTTTGTATTTTACAACTGATTTCAGATCAAATCTGTTCGTGATATTGGTTAAATATGAATCTGAATTGCAGAATATTTCTGAGAATTTTTGTTTTTCAAACCATCTTAATAAAAATGAATTAGTTTTATGTCATATTGTTATCTTTAATATTACATATTGTGGAGCCGTGTTTGAAATGGAGCCACAAATGTCAGTAATACATCTCTGAACAATCAGTATGATGGCTTCCTGTCCCATGGATGTTACAGGCTAAATGAGTTTCCCTACAGCCTTGCCATTCATCTCTCCCCAGCTATTGCTTCACCCTTTCACTCACAGTTTAATAAGGTCATACCTTTTATATAAACTGTACATGACACCTCATTAAGTAAAGAGTAGATCATAGAACATCCAGTCAGAGGTGGGAGTCAGGCGGTGGGACTCCCTTGTGATTTCTCTGGCTGTCGGACAAAACGCAGCGTCATTTGCATCAGGAAGAAGCTGCTTGACAGAGGTTTGACCTTTGACACTTTGTATTATAGTTGGATGACATTTGACACATTATAAAGCAACATAAGACATTTAATAAAGTTTATATGTTAGTAACATCTAAATGTAACACCTTACATGATTGAATGATTGTTGTTTGGTTAGTTAATTATAGATGTTACTGAGTATTTCAGTGCTGTGTGTTGACATGATTTAGTTACATGCCTAATGAGCTGTTATCTGTCACTTTACAGATTACCCAGTCAGCAGGAGGTTACTGACCAAATATTTTTTGTTAAGTGTTAAATAGGTTTTGCTCCCGGCGTGCGCAGCACTGAATGGACTCCTGGGAGCCTGTAAGTGAATGAATGAATGAGGTGTAGGCGTCTCTAAGCTTGGTGCTGTCTACCTTCATGGATTCAGGACCTGAGGTACGAGGGAGGGGTGGGGGTGGGGGTCTCTCTCTCTCTCTTTGTAGCGTGCTGAGTTCAAAAAAAGCCTTTGGTGGCGTCTCTCTCGAGGGGATCCACCATAGACACACAGGAGTTTCCTACTGGATTGAGCCCTCTGCAGTGAGCCTCATGCGTGTCTTTGACCTTTTGGCTACCATCTGTCATAAAGTCATGAACATGAGCAGTGTTTAGTCTTTTAAACATAATCACTCTGCCGCAGTGTGTTAATGAAAAACTTGAGCACATAATGCAGTTGGCAGATATTGAACTTGATGATAAATTTCAAAAAAATCATGTTTCTTCACAAACACCAGCTCACCCTGGTCAGCTAATTAAATCCTTAATGCATGATTGAAGATCTTGTTGCGATCTACAAACTTGCTTTATGTCCTTTGTTTGGTCAGTCCCATCAGACTTAACTGTTGGATGTACTGCCACCACATGACTTCAGTGAGCCTTTCACTTTCCATCTAGATTGTCATATTATACAACAAGGGAAAACAGGGTTAGTTGAATTGAGCGATCATTCAGCACTTAAGTAATGCCAAGTTTTCTTTAGGCTGTTGTATGAATTATCGATGGACCCCAGAGAACAAATAACATGCATCAAACAGTTCATCATTAGATTCTTTTTGAAGGTGGAACAACCTTTTGCTTCGTTTTCTCTCCAAGAAGGTCAGCTCTGATAATGAAGGGTGCTGTATTATAAATGGGGGAGACCTATTTAAATTCATTATCAGCTCTTTACTTCATATTTCCTTGTCACTGTTGATCATTAGTGGAAACTCCCTGTTGTGTTTGGAGGAGTTACGCAACATAGCGTTGGCCACAGATTAAAGGCATTATCAGCTGAATATTGATATGTTTGATGAAACCCTGGGAGCTGCAGCTTACATTTGTTTGGACTGGGGACATAAGACAAAAATAGGATTCGTTGTCATGAGCTCTCTTGCTAATTATCATATTATGTCCTTTCTATGATAAAATTCTCATTCAGTATAAAAAACAACCACTTGGGGCGTCAGGATGCAACTAATTTGTATTCGATGCTAAATTTGGGTCAGTAGTCCTGAATTATTGTCATAAGTCTAATGCTACCAAGATCGGTGATGTGTCAAAGTCCTCACTGATAACTGCTGAATAGACAAAAAAAGAAGTATTTCTTTTTTCATTTCGAAGCCTTTGCAGAGTTACAGAAGTCACCTGATGAGAATTAGAAATTACATTTTTGACATCAAAGAGCTCACGATGGTGGTTGTACTCCTCACCTATTCTAATTAATCTATGCACTTGCAGTTTTCAAAGGGACTTATTAAGACATGTTTTTCTGGCACGACCCTCGGCACAGGTGCATCTTGTTACAGTAGCTGGTTCACCTGAGTGGGACACAGTCAGCTGAGCTTAATGTTGAATCTGAGGTTATAATTTGTAGTTACACACTTCAGCAAGACGCATAAAACTCGTGATGTGATTCTCAAGGTGTGGTAGGGACCTCTCCCTAGTTGCCAAAATCTCCAATCTGCAGTAATTGTTGTTTTCTTGGAACAAATTGCAGCCACACCCATCAATATTCTCTCCCAGCCATCAGCAGTTTGAATAAACCATTTGTAAGTCATGCAGGGTGGGTATTGTTCTCGAAATTCACTCAAATCAAATTTGTGTGGTCAGTCACAATTTTAAAAGAAAAAAAAAACATCTTTTGTCCTCAAGTCGCACTGCTGCATCTGTGAGCTTGTTTGAACTCGGCATGACCTAAATGCTTCACCACTTCCTCTGTGTCCTGTGTGGTGCCTCAGCAGTGGCATAATCGCTGTCGTTTGATGGTAATTGTGTCTCTCCTCCGGCTCTACACATGCTGAGATGGTTCCTCGTCCAAAGGCAGTTCCTTCACTGCTCAGAAAACCTGCTTGCATTGTCTTTTATTCAGTCTAAATAGCCTGCAGTCAGAGGCTCTCTTAAATATGACCTGCTGTGGAGGAGGCGGAGGTGGTGTATAAATCCATAACCACAGCAATTATTTATTAGTGACAGCTTTCTATGGCCATTTTAGTTCAAATGTTTCCACTGCAATTGATCCCAAAGAAGAAAATCCATTTTTATGTGATAGCTGTAGCTTTTAACCAAACTGACTGCTCGCTCCTTAAGGTCAAGGATTGAGTGAGTGAAGTTATTTTTGCTCCTAGTGTTATTAGATTGCCTATCTATCATTGGAGTGTCATGTGATTGATACCGAGTCAGCTTGAATGAAAGATGGAGCAAGGTCGTCGCTGCTCACGCACAAGAGTAAGGAATGGCCCAATCGTCACAACACCTTGCTGAGAAGAAGAAGAAGAAGCACTTGAAGGATATATGGGAGAAAAATGTGTTAGTTAACTTCTTCTTGTGTTGTACCATTTCTCATTTAAACTTATTTGAAATCCTGACTTCTTCACTCACTCGGTTCTTCTTCTTTATAAAAACTCATAACCTCAGCTTGTTTAGTGGAATAAAAAAAAAAAGTGCTCGACAGGCAATTGTGGAGGGATGATTAGCTTCGTGTGTGTATGCAAATGCTTTTCACATATTGCTGACCACTTACATTTGCATGAAGCGTTCATTAGCTGTTGAGTATCCTTACTGATTTCATTTTTTAAACGTTTTTTAACAATTCAGATTGTATATGTCTAAATGAACCACCCGGAGGCAGCGGGTATGAATTATTCTATACATCGGCTGAATCGGTTTACTTACCCAAGTTTATGTTTTGAACTTGAAGGCATGTCTTCAGGCCTTTAATTGCACACTTGTTGCTCATTCCACCCATGAGGCAGATAACACCATCTGTTTCCTGTCCGCACAAGGCCAATCATAATTTCAAAAAGAGAAAAATACATTCACTTCCCTGGCAAAGATTTCAAAGAGCCACAGGAAGCTTGTTAGGGAATTAGTGCAACTTTTTATTTTCGCTTTAAGAATATTTTAAACTATAACATGACTTGCAGAGGGGGAGGGGTGTGGCAGAGTGAGATGTATAGATGAGTGCATGTATGTAGGTATTAGGGTACTTTGGGCATGTTACCACATCAGACAGATTTGTCTCTCTGGGGTTTCAAAGGTGCCAGAGACAGATGCTTCCCCCACATTTCAAAGGAGACGGGCTTTTGGCCTTGATCATTTTCAGCAGATGATTAGATTCCAACACATGGTCGTTATCCAGTAGAAAAACAAGGCAAATAAGTTTGAATGTACTTTTTTCATAGATGTAGAGCTGGAATGGTTCAATTATCAGGAATAAATGATAGTGGATTAATCAGTAAAATCAAAACAGCAGCTGGTTCCAGGTATGTTT
>OMNW01012924.1:1820-14891 GCA_900303245.1 Selene dorsalis | reverse complement strand
TACTCCTCTGATCCACATGTTGATTTAACAGCTGGAAACTGATTCACCATTAAACTCTGTGTCCTCAAGTCCGACTGACTCTCCATCTCTTCTCCTCTTCTCTCTCTCTCCATCTCTTCTCCTCTTCTCTCTATCTATCTCTTGTTCTTCCATCTCACTGCCTCCTCGCTCTCTCATTTTAAATGTGTGTGATGTAGCTCGGTTGTTTCAGTCCAGTGGTTTTAAGGTTTCAGGTGTTCTCTCCCCCTGTACCAGAGGAAGAGGCTCCTCCCTCCTCAGACAGAGGTCATGTGACTTGTCACTGAGAGTGACACAGAGGCGTTTCCTTTCTTGATTTATCTGCTGCACTGGCATTCAAATAATCTTAACTAGAGATCCACTTCCTGGATGTTCCCAAAACTCAGAGAGGTAATGAAAACCAGGGGAGAATTTAATGTTGTTTCTACCGTAACAAAAGAAATCCAGGAGGTCCGTATCCCACTGGAAACACAAGCGGAACCAACATTAAGTTTGCGTTTTCCAGAACAGAAAGCTACAGCCTCAAACAGGGGGAGACAGTAAGACAAAAGCTAGAGACCCTCTCACCTGGAGAGTTCACCTGGATCAGTCCCCCAGAACCAGTGTGTGTGAGACGGTTCCCTGGTTGGTTTCTCCTCTGTGTTTGTTCAGCAGGTATTGTTGAGAAGGAGAGGACTGATTTGGTAGCCACTGGGCCCCGTGTCGTCATCCTCCTACATCCTGCTTTTCTAGCCATCTCCTCAACTTCCCTGCCAGCATGTTTGTCCTTTGCTCTCGCCCCATACAACACTTCTGCACACACACTACAGCTTTCTCACATCCATCCAAGCACCCTCACCACAGATCTTCCACACTAATGCCTCATTTTCTTGTTTTTGTTTGTTATGTGAATATTCAGTTCAATAAATCATTGTCCTCATTTGCATTTGTCACGTCTACTGAGCTGTTGAATTGCACCAACAAGTGGGAGGAGCCTCTGTTACCTGATGAACTGCTGCTAATTGGGGTTTTGTCTTTCTGCTCTCCACTGCGCTTAACACAGTTTTTCATTTTAAAGGATGAAAATGACATAAGTGTAAATAAATCAAAATTTAAAAAAAAACTAAAAAAAAAAAAAACAATGAGCAGAGATAAAAATACATACATAGATTTTTTTTACTTTGCATGTATTTATGTATTGAGCTACTAAAGTGATACTTAGTGCTACGGCTCTGTCAGTGAGTTTTTATGAAATCCAGAGATAATGTGAATCAGAATATATTCAATGATGTAATGACTATTATAAAAGTCAACAAGCTTCACTCTGAACACATAACACAGCACTATCCTTCTCCTCTTCTATCGTCTCTCGCCTCACTGCATTTCATGCACTATCTTTGTTCCTATTGCACACACACACACACACACACACACACACACAGAACCCTCTACCCCCCAGCCCCTTTTCTTTCTCTCGCTCCCTCTCTTTCACTCTTTTATTACCTCCAGCGTCCAATTGGCCGAGATTGTAGTAGCTCCAACCAAAAACGCTGTCATTAATTATTTGGGTAGAGATTATGTGGTTAAGCTTCTGTGTGTGTGTCTGTGTGTGTGTGTGTGTGAGCTGTATCTGGTGGCCACATTATTAGATTCGGATGAGAGTGCACAGGCTGCCTGCGTGGTCAATTTGTTCGTTAATTTTTTTTTTTTTTGACCTACTGTTGTTTATATGACGCAACACAAACAAACAATCAAACAAACATATAATAAAGCATATCCACAGTAAACATATAACCCCCACCATCTGTGACGAAGCAACAAGGAAACAGGACAAATGACTAGTTCCACTTCAATCCTCTTAATCCAGGCCCCGGGTATGTTTTGTGAGGTCACACTGAACTTGACCTTTGAGCTTTAACCTCCAAAATCTAATCACTTCATCTTTGAGTACTAATGAGTGTTTGTGTCAAATGAGACGAAGTTCAAACCGAGTGTCACTGGGCTGTCGTGTCCAGAATAAGGAGACAGACGGACGACGTGAAGACAAGATGGCCGCCGCTCTGACAGTGGAATAAACAGTGAAGTAAAAGTGCCTGATATCAAACACGTCATGAAGGAAGGAGTCACACTGTTTTAATCAGGTCACAGAATTTCCCAACAGAGTGACAAGGAGGGAAAAGAGTGACGATAAAAGTAAAACTGAAACAAAAGAAAATGAACAGACGGAGGTGAAGAGTCGAGACGTTCAGCAGATAAACAGAGTTTCAGGATTCTGTCAGTTAGAGCAGCCAGACTGTGATTCATCATAATGTGTTTGTGTGTGTGCGTGTGTGTGTGTGTAGTGGTTTATAGGCCAGCTGTGTGTAGTCTTTTAGTCAGTCAGTGACCTAAATCACAGAATAAATAGAGTGGGAGAGAGAGAGAGTGTGTGAAAGGAAGAGTAGAGTAGAACAGGGTTTACAGACGGAGGGAAGACAAACGAAGAAGCTGAAGAGTCAGAGAGAGAAAAGAGGAATAAAGAAAGAATTAAAAAGAAGGGGATGTTGAAAGCTGAAATTATGCAGCGCTGATATAAATATCTGGGTTTGTTATTTGTTGTTTGTCTGCTTTACATTTCCACAACACACACACACACACACACACAGCTGCCTGTCCTGGCAGCATCTCTCCACCGTACACACACACAAAGAACATACACAAGGCCGAGGAGCCATGGAGTCGACAGGCCAGAGGATAATTAGCCAAGTGAAGTGGCCTCGACACTAAACGCTGCATTAACAATTTATCACTCTGCTCCAAATTAAAGAAGAAATTAATCTTTTTAAATAATTCAATTGCAGAAACAGAGTCGTAGCTCGTTCTACACACAGATTCTCTGTAGGACACAACACACACACACATACTGTTGCAAATATTGTCCTGGTTAAATAATTCAATTTGCAGATTCAGAGCAAAGACTCTGAGGAAAACCAGGACAGAGTCCATTAGCTTCACAATCTTGCCTCACATCTGCTAACTCGACCCCCCCCCTCTGTTCAGGACCACAGCTCTGCAGCAACAGTTCAGACGCAGTGTGAACTTATGGTCTGATGGTGAAAACATAAAGATCAGATTCTCCTTCAGTGGCCCCGAAGGCTCAAATCACAGCAGCGTGAGGAAACACAAGCTGGGGCGCTTTAGTTCACTGCTTCTTGACTTTATAAGTTCTGAAGTCGGCTAATGGTGTTTGAAAATAATGAGAGTTTAATATGTACTGTTAGCTTAGCATTAGCTTTTAGCCAGGTCTGTCATTTTTTGTGTCCACAAAAACACTTCTGTTGTGTTGTGAGTTCTTCACATTGATGAAGCTGTATGGCGTATTTGTGTCTTTGCATGTGTTTTCTTAAGTTGCACTGATTTGACTCTTCAGAGCCACCGTCTCCTCTTCTTGGTTGTTCCCTCCTCCACTCAGACCAGTCAGGTTACATCCTCTTTATGGAGAGTCACTGAGAGTATGACCCTTTATTATAACTGCTCTTTAAAATGTGTAAGTGACTTAATAAATTTACAAGTTTTTATCTCTGATACAGAGACTTGCAGTTACTCCACTCATAACATAAGCTGTTCATCCATCATACAGAGACTCTTTACCACCTTGTTCTCACACTATTTATCATCTCAGAGCAAAGAGTGGTAAAAGTGCACAATGTGCAATATTCTTACATGGAAGCAGCAGTGTTTTACAGTGCAGGTCTTATTGTAGGATATTTATAGCGTGTGTGTGTGTTTTTGCACTTCATACTGTTTATCATGTGCACAGTATTATTTAGTATGTTTCTTGCAGCCATATTGTCTGTGCACGAACAGATGGCAGATAAAACCTCTTGACTCCTGAAGTCTTGAGTTAGGATGGTAGAGATGCACATGTTTGAATACCTAGGTGTGCACCTGGACAATGAACTGGACTGGTCCCTGAACACATGATGGCATCTACCAGAGGGGGAGGTGTCAGCTACTTTTCCTCAGGAGGCTCAGCTCCTTTGACATCTGTAGTGAAACACTGCACATGGTTTATCAGTCAGAGGCCAGTGAAGTGCTCAATGCTGCAGGTCTGACCTGGACACAAGGAAACTAGACAAGCCGGTTAAAAACTGTGTGATTGGACCGGGTCTGGACCGAACAAGGAGGTGTCACTGACTTGAGGTTTAGAGGCGGTCTGTGCTGCAGTTCCCTCTGAGGAGAATCTGAGCCGCTGCAGGTGAGGCGGTGTAGAAATGCTGGAGCTGCTCAATCAGCAGAAACGTCCTGTTTCTCTGCAGCTTTACACCGAGTCTGATTAAACAGCTTCCTCTTCTCTTCCCCCTCTAAAGGGTTTTTCCTGGAGGATGATTGATCTACTCACTGATACATCTTATCAGTAATGCTGAAAATGTTCCTGATTGTTTGAAATAACATTAAAACTGAGAAATGACTCTTATGCAGATTTCACATGGACCACACCCACTACTGAACAGTGTCAATGAGACACAGAGTCTAGAGACTGTGACTGTGGAGATTTAAATCTGAACCCAGCATCACACTGAAGTTGCACATTTTGCATGCAACCAGTCTGCAACACTGTGAGCGCCTGGCGGGCGTCACATCCCACTGACCCAACGGGACGTTCAGGAGCTCAGATTGGTTATAAATGAGCTGCACATGGTCACAGAGACGGAGCGACAACGCTGCACAAACAAACCTTTACTGCAATTACTGTGCTGACAGTGACACAGAGACACACTGTACACACACATACAGACACAGCAGCTACACAACAACGCATCTGCATATAATCACCTTAAAGAAAACATACAGCCCATTAGAATAAACATCTAAAAATAAACAACACAACCATTGGGATACAACGAGGAGAATTGACAGCTGAACCAAACGTGATTGGATGTTCGCTGTAGTGATGTCATGTCGATGATGTCATTGCACTGTTGTTGTAAAGCACTTTGAATTGTGTTGTGAGCGAAAGCCACTATAAATAACCCTGGTTCCCTCGTTGTATTCCCTGTAGCTTTACAACAAAGAGAAACTGAGTTCTGATGTTTTCTTTTCACATCTCAATTCGTTTTGTTTCCTGTGGCCAGAGGAATAAAACGCTGAAGATTCATAACATAAGAGTCTCCTCCTTGTGCTCGTATCCCTCCGCCAAACAGACCAGTTCCAGCTACTCCCTGTTAAGCCAAAGTCAGAGGAAAAAATTATATAAAATAAATGCAAATAAAATAACTATCGATGAAAGGTTTTGTGAAAATTCTGTGTCCCGAGTTATGGCTAAAGTAAAGAGTTTTATGATCTCACTTTGCTCATTGACCAAAACCTAGTCGTTGAAGAAATTTCGGTTAAGGTGTCACTGAGACGTCCACATGAATGGGACAGTGTCCTCACTACAGTGTTATCATTTTAAAACAATCTGTGTCTCGACTAACACCTGAAAAAAACACACCTGTACAAATATGTGCGAGTCGGTGTTAAATAAAGCATGTTGTCTCTCTGAAGGAGCAGCAAACAGTTGCAGAGTTAAACTACAGAATTTAACTGAACAACAGCTGCAGCAAAGACGTGGTCAGCGACATTTTGAGTCAATATCAAGTTGTTTTCACCTCTTCTAGTTGAGGCTGATCAGAGCCAATCAGAAGCCACCACGGGTGTCTTCATCAAATGCCAAAACAAACTTTAAAAATAAAATAAAATAAAACAATGAATGACACAGCTGTGCTCCATCAGCCAGTAGAAGAGTAAAAGAGGTTAATCAGAGTGTTGTATCCTGGACGTTCACATTAATGAATCAGTCCTGGGATCCACAGTCACATTAACCCTTTGTCAGTTTCAGCTGCTGCTGCTGCTGCTGCTGCTGTGGTTCCCTCTGAATCAGAGCTTCACTTCCTGCCTCAGTCTCATGTAATCTGGATGTCACAGAACGTGGCATCACAGACCTCCTGCTGTTCCACATGCAGCTGTAATAAAGAGACACTCGGCAGATCAGACATCCAAACTGGTAATCAACCTCTAAACCAAATCTGTAATCTGACTCTAAGCACCACTCAGCACTGGATCCCATTCAGCTCCTGTTTCAGTCTGGACCCAAGTCAAAGCTGCATTCATATTCAGATCAGCATTGCTTTGTGCAGCTCCGGCTATGGCGCCATCGCCCGGTCTGAGTGTTTGGCAGCCAGCGTCTCATCTGCAGCCAGAGTCCGATGGAAATCAAACCAAATTGGATCAATACAGGGTCCAGGAGGGGAGGGGGCTCGTTTTATCACAGCCTCAGTATCGGAGAGTTGTTCTCCTGATTACCTGCAGCAGGATCACCACAGTGCACGGAGAGGGAAAGTGTGCTGGTGGTAATCAGACTGCACTCGATCAGTGTTTAATCCAACTGGATGGCGTTAACTGGACACAATTAGGAATTTACTCATTTTGTGTAATAGGATTACAGGATTACTGCAAATCTGGTCACAAAAAAATACTATGATACATTTCTAGAGACGACTTAAAGTGCAGAGTGAAGCAAAAGCAAGGAAGCTTTAATTCTGCAGCTCATACACTACAGGCCAATTCAACATGCTTCAAACAGCACTACAATACAAACCATAACAATGGAAACAGATTTACAGTCAAAGAGTAAAGATATCAAGAGGTCAAATTAATTTCTGAATGATTTACAATTTAAAATTTAAATTAAAAAAAAGCAAAGAGTCCCGAGAAGAGAAGCAAAAATTTAATGACTTTAAATTATTTAGAAGTGAGATTAAAGTTCACCCAGTTTCTGGATGGATGAAGGATGAAAACATGTCTTTGGTCCTCTTTAAATCTCAAAAGGGGAAAATGTAAAGTTTGGAAAGGTCAGGTCTGAATTTCTTTAAATCTCCACATTTAAAGATAAATGGTGTTTGTTAGCAGCAGATGCTTCAGCAACATCCAGTCTTCACTGTGAACAGAAAATCAGATCCTGTTCCCCAACTCATATGCAATGTTTGTGTTGACATCAGACGTACGTTTGTGTGTGTGTGTGTGAGTTTTTACATGTTCACTGAGAAAAGGTGCAAAGGCCCATCTCAAAATTTATAGAATAGATATTAGATGATTCCAACAAAAATTAACCATGATTAATTGGAAAATTGATATTTTTGGTCCTCACATGAGACTCACTCAGTTGGTCGCCACATTCCAAAACACCTGATGACGCAGTTTTAAAAAAAAAAGGCCTCAGTGCAGCACTGCACTAAAAACTTGGAAAATGTAAATAAAATAAGTAAAACTAACCAGAAAAGGACAAAAAGCCTATAATAAATAACGCCCGTCAGCCCTACAGTGTTGTGTGGAGCAAATCTATATAAACGAGAGAGACCAAAAACTGAATGAACAAAAAACTAACAATAAATGCAAGGACATCATTTATATATACAATAATTTAAACCCAGTTTGCAGATGACCTGCAAAGCTGTAAGTCTTCACACTGGTTCTTATCAGCCAGTGCATCCACAGATATTGATTTGACTGAGGATCACTCTAATCAGATGATTGATTGGTCAGGACCAAAACAGGACTGCTGTTTGTTGTTGTTGTTGTATTTGTGTGCTCTGACGGGTATTCAATGAATTGGGATGGAGAGCTCTCCCAGTTCATATAATCCATCAACATGGATTGCATGAATCCCCGCTGAGTTAACATAACTTGTGCTGGCAAACAAGTCAGCTCTGGACCAGGCTAACCATCAAGCTTAGCTTAGATATGTGTTGAAGAATGTTAAACAGGTAGAAACAGACTACATGTTTAGTTAATAAATATGTAAAAAGCCTGCCTATCTAAGGCCAGGGTGGGCCGCCTTGGTTAAAGCGTGTGTACAGGGGCCGTTCAGATGTAGCGTCTTCTTTAAGCCTGGCTTTCTGAGGGGAACTTGGCTTTGTTAAGCGACTTTGATGGAAAACCCCCCAGATCTCCATCACTTGTGTTTGACCTTGTTGTTGAACTGTTCTCCTGTGTGCGACTACTGCCATATCAATACATTTCCCTGAATTTGAATAAGCATGATGGAGAGACCTGGTTCATCTGCAGCAGTGTTCCACTTCTATCCTTCTTGTGCAGAGAAGACGCCCCTCTCTTGGTTTCGCATCACTTCAGATTCTCGTCACACTGAAATGTTTCATCAATTTTTCTTTCCCTCCCTCATGTCCAGAAACAGAAGAAGCTCTTTATGTCTTCAGCTGCTCTGTCACAGACATAATGTATAAAAGAGTCTGAGAGTCACAAATGTGATCGACTGGAGCCCAAAGAACGTGTTGCACACTCGGCAGCCAATGACAAGCAGCCGTTCAGCGCCAATAATGCTCCACTTTACACCTGTGAAAACCCTTTATACGATGTATAATAGGCGCCGATCACAGCGGACAATTTACATACACCCATATTTTAGTCATTCAGTTGACAGCCTGAGTGAGCCAGTGTTAAGCTTCTATGTTGGAAACCCAGTGTACAGAGACACCAAGGGAATCGAACGCTCTATTGAACATAATCACTGACTCATTAAGGAGGTGTAGAGCTGTGCATTAGAGCAGAACAAAGGAAACATCTCATCTCTTCTACTTTACAGGGAACTCGGTGCTTTTACGTTCCCACATTTACATTCAGCCTTCCAGGTGACACAGCCATTTATCATAAGTGCTTCTGTAAGTGCAGGAGTTTGGGGAAAGTCCAATGATGCATGATCATTATTTTACATTAAATCACTCTCAGACAGACTGAGGCTCCTACACAAGAACAAGAACTGGCCCCCAATACTCCACATTAGATGTGATGGTGAGTTGTTTCTCACCACCTCACCCTGATTGTAGAGCCGCAAGATCACAGATGAAAATGCATGGGTCACAAAACGTGCCACTACATTGAATCAGAAAATTTCACAATTCTAAATCAAAGGCAGCAGGTCACCATAAATGACCCCATGTATTATGACAGTCAGAGTTGTGGTGCTGTTTGGTGAAGTCCTGAAACATATGTAACAGTTAAATTATGGTTTGTCTCCCAGGTGATGTAACCTCTGCTCATATGGTGATTAGTTCACAGATCAGTCCACCGTGACCACATCACACCATGATTGTAGCAGGTTGTAGTTAGCGTTAGCATTAACCCGGAGTAAATCTGAATAAATCTGAAGACTATCAAGAAATTCTGGAGCGAAATGTGCTGCCCAGTGTCAGAAAGCCTGGTGTAGGTCGCAGGTCATGGGTCCTCCAACAGGGTAATGACCCAAAACACACACAGCTAAAAACACTCAAGAATGGCTAAGAACAAAACACTGGACTATTCTGAAGTGGCACTTCTATGAGCTCCGAACTAAATCCTATTGAACATCTGTGGAAGGAGATGAAACATGCAGTCTGGAGAAGGCACCCTTCAAGAGACAGCTGGAGCAGTTTGCTCATGAGGAGTGGGCCAAAATACTACTATGACTTATGTTCAGAGTAACAGCAACTGAAAACCACTGCAACGGAGCTTTTCCAATGCAGGCTAATGAACAAACTTGCCGTCTCTGCTGTTCTGTATTGCAAGTAACAGCAAATTATCTGACTTAAACGGGAGGATATAGAAGTTAGTGGACTACACTGCCCTGGTTCTAACATTACGCCAAAATAAACTTCACTGTTAAATTTAATTACCTGTCCAGCAGAAAGCTTGCAACCTCCACGTCCATTTTCAAGTCCTTCTCGCTCATGAGTTGTCTCCACCTGAGAAAAGCTACGCCGATGTTTGTTCAAAATTAAATAAAAGCCTGTCCCATATAGACACCTGTCTCAAACATAAGCCAATATTTCAGGTTAATTCGGCAGTTGAAGCAAATAAAAGCCCGGACTTTATGTTTTTTTTTAATATCGCAATATATATTGCAGAAAAAATATATCGCAATGTTAATTTTTTCCAATATCGTGAAGCCCTACTCTCGAGTTTAACATGATTCACCAGAGTCTGGCTGCAGCTGCATGTTTCTCTCGTCATGTCTGAGCCCCAGGTCGTCGACTCGGACTCATTATTTTCCTTCACACAGACAGAGGGAGCACGCTGGGCTGTGATTCCTGATTCCTGTTTAAAGAGGTGATCTGAGGCCGAAAGGGGAGACACACAGTGTTTGATCGTTTGGCCTTTGTTGCTGCTGCTTCTTTGTTGTGTTGTCAACAACAACAGCAGCATGAAGAGAACACATAATAATAAAAGATGGTTTTATCTTTCTCTGACCAGAGGATGAAAGAAAACCGAGTGTAGAGAAGTAGACTGAAGTAGACAATGGAGCTACACACACAGGCTACAACACACACTTTCACTACACTTGAAAGTGTTGTTGTTCAGAGTTAGACTTCTTTAGCTCTCTGAGGTCGATGTATGGTTCTGTGAGTATCTTTATGATAATACAGCATAGAAATAATTAGCCTATTCACAGCCAGAACACATCTGCTGCTTACCACAACGTGGTTCCTCAAACTTGAGGTGGAGTGGCCGCCTGTCTTTCTCGCGGACATTTTGTGTGACTGCCTGGCTCTGCTTGATTGGTGACACGCAGTCATGTGATAGAGTCTCTGTTGGTAGTCTCTCCGACATAACAAAACAAACAGATCACGCATTGGATGGATCGATTAATAAGTAGCAAGTAGTGAGTGAAATGCAGCTCAATGTAACGGAGTGAAAGTACCTTTCTTCCTCACAGATATACTCATGTGAAAGTAAAAAGTATACTGGATTAAAACTACTCTTACAAGTACAGTTTCTCCAAAAAGTTACTCAATGTAACGGAGTAAACATAGTGCGTTACTACCCACCTGTGCATACGACTCACCACTTTCCCAAACGTATTTTTACATGATTGTCTGTGACTGTGTGCCGGAGCTAAATGATGAAGAAAATCCATCAGATGATGGGAACAGCAGCTGGATAACGGTAATGAAAACTAAAGAGGGAATCCAGCATGTGTTTCCATTTTAAAATGTCCTTTTAAATTCCATTATTTATTCATGAATTAATAAAGTCTCTTAAAAGTGATTTATTTACTGAGTGTTTATGCTGTTGTTGTCCGAGATATTTATTGATTGATTAAGGAAATAAAAGCAGACACTTTATTACTTTTCCTGAAACATCCCTCATCCTCCATATAAAAGGCCTCGAATATCTGGCTGGTCATAGACAACACTTCTTCTTCTATGTTACGCATATTTACTCACTTTTTTACTGACATATCACACTGTTGTTTTTTTAAACCTGCGACTTTAGTGAACACAAAACAATTTGTCCACATCAGTGAAGGTTTGTTTTCGCAAGTGATTTGCTGGCAAACAATACATTTTCTTCAGGACTAGTAGATGCCTTGTTCAGAAAACAGTGATGGGGTGTGATGTTATTTCCATGACTGACCTGAGGTTAGTGCCGTGTGTGTCTGTGTGCGTCAGGGCTTGTTATGAACAACTGAGCAGATAGATAAGTGCTTAAAGATGGATCCACACCGACGTCCAGCTCTGCCCCCCCGGCTGTGAACAGATGTGTGTGTGCTGGTGTAATCAGCTGCTGCACAGGAAATTATGTCCAGGTTAAATATTCAATACAACGAGCTGCGCTGCAACAGAGCCTAATATAGAGGTGAGGAGTTGTGTGTGTGCGTATGGCTCAGGTATTGCTCATGTTGTGGGGACCTGGATGTCTTGGGTCACTGTGGGGACTTATCCTCCTTATGAGAACAGAAAGCAAAGATAACGATAAATCAGTACATTTACACACATTCAGAAACATCATCAGTTTGCCAGGACATCTTTCTACTGTAGAGGTGCAGTGACTTCTGATGATTTTAACCCTGTCAATTGAGCATATATGGGTAATTATAAATCTAATCAACTGTACTAACTTTAACTGTTTGTGCTGTAACTTTAATCCTGTTGACTTCCTTCTATTTTAAAAGGAAGAGTCGCTCATCCTCCTTGTTTGTTTTTAATCAGTGGGATGAACCAGCTCAAAATTCACAATGAGACCAGGGAGACACAGATTTCAATAGAAGCAACAATGACAAGGAAAAAACAACAGGAGCCACAAGCAGAGGAGTTATCACAGTGAGCTCAGCATGAAGTCCAACTTAGGATGCCGACGCCGTTTTTACTAAAACTAAACTGTGTGTTCCTCCTGTCGACTGCAACAAGAGCAGAGTAAAACAATACAGTCAACAGGAAATCAAAACCCCGCAGGAGCTGGTGCAGTGTGACAGGGTTAGGGTGTAACACCAGCTATTGGCTCGTCCTCTGGTTGGGTCATCCTGTAATTTAAAAAGTGATTAAAGCGCCATTAGGAAACATAAGGTAATATCTTATTTCCCATCATGCAACTGTCATATTAATCCCATCCAGACTGAGCTCTGTGAAGTGCAGCTGTGTCCAGAGCTGTTAACCTCTTCCACATGAATGTTTTAACTTTGGTCCGTGAGACGTGACCTCAGATGAAACATCTTCAAGTTGGTGTGTGTCTGCAAGAGTGTGTGAGCCTGTTGAAGACTGTATTGTATTCCACTCTTTTATGCCAGTATCAGAAACCTACACACACACATACACAGACACACACACACACTGGAGAGCTTTCAGCTCGATGGGGGTTCATTACACACTCACATACAGCCTCGACACCCTGCTGCTGCTTCCCAATCACTAATGCTGCATATGCACTTTGATAGGAGCGCATGTGTGTGTGTGTGTGTGTGTGTGTGTGTGTGAGATTGCAGAAGAGATGGAGAAAATGAGCGTATTAGCATATGTGTGCGCCAGCTTGCATGTTTAAAGTGACGTGTGTGTGTGGTTTTTAGAGATACAGCATAATAAACTGACTTGAATGGAGGACTTGAAGATGAGTTGGGACACTGACAGCGTTTGCAGCAGCATCACAGTGAACTCCAGCAAAATTCAGTTAAATGCAGTTTCAAAGCTTTAATAAGATTCGGGCTAAAGACTCTTTCAAAGTTATTACAGGAAGTTAAATCGGTTCAAAAGCAGAGGGACAAAAAAAAAAAAAAAAACACAGACGCGT
>OMNW01012921.1:2352-29205 GCA_900303245.1 Selene dorsalis | reverse complement strand
TTTTTCACCAAGGTTTTCAACTGGTTACTATCATAACACAATGGAGACAAATCATATCTTTCATATCCTACAAACTGTATTTTGAAAAGTAAAGAGTTGTTTTGTTTTGTTTTGTTGTTTTGACAAAAAGTATCCTACACATCCTACTTTGCAAAATAAACAGGCAATCTGTAAAAAGGGGCATTGATCACTTGGAAAACACCTTTTTTCAAAATACAGTATATAACATAAATACTTTGAATATTTCAGTTAGGGTTAGAATTGGTTTAAACACCACTTGCCTGGTTTCTACTAATTTTTAATAAGATTTACCCAAAACTTTGACAAATAGAATAAGCATTACAAACACCCCATTACCAAGAAAGCATCCCATCAAGTGAGGCCAATTTATTCATAGAGCAAAGAACACCCCTGTAGGGAAATTAAATAGACACATCGATCAACAAAAATACGATAGACGATATATAATAAAAGCAGTGTTCTATTAATAATGGCGAGAGAATAAAAGGTGACAGAATATATTCACTGATAAGCATCTGAAGCAGAGCAGAAGGCAGAGCTGATAAAAATACAGACTGAGTAACCACAGTCTGGAACAGAGACAAGATGACGCACAGTCATGGAAAGCTGCAAAGGAGAGAATCCCAACAGACTAGACTTTGATTGAAATGGACTTTCTTTTAAAATGGGACAAATGTAATCATATTACAGTGGAAAACTGCTAAAACTTAATTTAGTAGAACACTTAGTAGCACAATAAATGGCAGTATGTCATAAACTGAGTCACAATAATAACATCCAAATAAAAAAGAGAAATTACATCTACTCTCTGTTTTACTTGCATGCATGAGCTAAAACTGTATTGGTTAAAATTTTTCATTCATTCGTTAATGCATTCCTAAGCCTTGCTATAAGAAAGAAAGAAAGGAGGGAGGGGTGTCTCCATATGAGGGGGCTTTCCCTTCACTTGTCGTATGTGAAGGTCAGAGAGTCTGTGAGAGATGCTCCACCTGGCACTGAGACTGAGCCCCAGTCAAGGTCATGTTGCTGATTATAACATGTACCAAACATGCTGTACTCTACTCAAACAGGGCCAAGGCAGCAGTGGATCAACCAATAATAATGCTTCCTGCACTTAAAACCTGCAATTTTGTCAAAGGACTGTGAAAACTACTTCAACAGCAGCCCCATTATGAAAACTCTGCTTGGGCAGAATTTCTACTAAGTATGGCAAAGTTTTTCCATCAGGACTCTTTGGTGGTTCTGATTGGTCAGAAGTGCCAGGGGTGTGTCTCAAGAGTTGACATAAGGTAATGTTGTCAATATAAAACCCACTATGGGTTCAGGAAAAGCCCTGTGCGGCCATCTACTATTAACTAATCATGAGGTCTCTGGTCTTTGCTCTGCTCCTGGGAGCTGTGTGTAAGTATGGACCATGTCAAAATGAGTGAGGCAAATATGATACAATTGATTTCATGATGGATGTATCTGCAAGGTAACACAACTTTGATGACAAGATGAATATCTGTTTCTTTACAGTTGCCACAGAGGATGACAAAATAGTTGGAGGGCGTGAGTGCACGCCTCACTCACAGCCCCATCAGGTCTCTCTAAACTCTGGCTACCACTTCTGTGGAGGGTCCCTGGTCAACGAGTATTGGGTGGTGTCTGCTGCTCACTGCTACAAATCGTGTGTGCCCCTCAAAAAATGCCAACAAATCATTGGAACTTATTGCACCCATTATCCTTCCCATTCTCGGCTTTAATAATCATTAATCACTATTATACACCTTGCTCTCCTCTTTCAGCAAAATGGATATTGTCCTTGGTGATCATAACCGCTGGTGGATGGATGGCAATGAACAGATCATTTCAGCCTCCCGTGTGATCCGCCACCCCAACTATGAGTCCTGGCTGGTCAATAATGACATCATGCTGATCAAGCTAAGCGAGCCTGCCACCATCAACCAGTATGTGAAGCCTGTGGCTCTGCCCACTAGCTGTGCCCCCCCTGGCACCATGTGCACAGTCTCTGGATGGGGTGTGACCATGAGCTCCGGTGAATATCAAATGCTGACTCAATATAAGGCTTTTGTTATTCACTCTACATTTGTTCATTATTTAATTGTGTCCCTTGGTCCACATACCTATAGCTAATGACAGTAACAAGCTGCAGTGCGTGAACATCCCCATCCTGTCTGAAGAGGACTGTGACAATTCCTACCCTGGGATGATCACTGAAGCTATGTTTTGTGCTGGATACCTGGAGGGTGGCAAGGACTCCTGCCAGGTTTGGATCTCTCCTTTTCCAATGTGCACAAAGGATATATATTATCTGTAGTGCCCATGGCACGCAGTTTAGATTCAACACTTATATGCCCCCTCCTTCTTTCAGGGTGACTCTGGTGGTCCTGTTGTGTGCAACGGTGAACTGCAGGGTGTTGTGTCCTGGGGCATTGGGTGTGCAGAGAAGAACCACCCTGGTGTCTATGCCAAGGTAAAAAAAAAAAAAAAAGTTTCCCAAACCAATGCACTTTTTTTTCTTTCATGAAATAGAAATGCTATCAAAACATTTCAAATTTTCAATATGCATTTACCACTTCTCTCTTCACCAGACCTGCATTTTCACGGAGTGGCTGCAAACCACCATGGCTGCCTACTAAGTCTGGGCTCACCTACCACTTCTGCAAAATTTGTGTGTCAATGAAACTCTGCTTCATGAAAAGGAGAAATAAAATAAGTGTAACATCCACATTTTTTGTTAGTTTGTTCCTTGTATCATTCTTTCTCTGTGTCTCTGCCTGCCTAACAAATCATCATACAAAATCATCATGGGAAAAAAATGTTACTTAAAATCAATTAATTTAGTACCATATTGAATATAACTTTAGAATATAGTTATAACAGACAAATAACAGGACTGAACAAAATTATGAACAAATTAGAACTGTTATTAACTACTTATAATGATTGATAACAACAACAAAAGTAATAATTTGTCATAATTGTAGAAAAGCAGCAGAGGAGGAGGACCCACTGAAAAATCCAATTGAAAATACATAAATTAAATACTGAGCCTGTCTTCACAATTATCAGTTGCATTGCAACAGGCTTTGCAACACCTTTGTATGTAATATAACCAAACGCTTTGGCGGTATTTAGAATCAAGTGTGGTCTAACACTTATTTTATCTTTTTATAATAACAATACCATTTTGATATTTTGCTTTGGTTCTTGGTTTTCATCACTTCCGGATGCAACGAGTTAAACGGAACTCTTGTTCTAGTGGTCTGTCGCCAAGTCGGACGAATTCGCCGACGCACCATCAATGTCAAACTCAATGCTCTTCGCGTTGACGTTAGCGACCTAAGGACTTTTCTTACTCAGAGGTAACTGCTCTATTATCCACTTATAGGTGTCTCTGAGAAGGTTTTACGTTTCGCTTAAAACCCTTCCACTCGTGTATGAGGTCTTGTTTCACGTGTGTTTCTCGTGGACTCTCATAGGCCAATCTAACCGGACAAGATGCGCCTCACGCTGCAAATGTTAATCTCCCACGGCCGGATGGCCCGGAGGATGGGTCTGGGTCCGCAGTCCCGGATCGACATGCTGCGGAACATCTTGACAGGACTGGTCCGACATGAGAGGATAGAAACCACGCTGGGCAGAGCGGATGAAGTCCGCTTTTACGCCGAAAAGGTAACAAGTTTTCGTGCAAGCTAACGTCACAGTCTGTAACCAATACTACTCGGCTAAATGAAAGTAGCATAAATACGTTACATGTAATATATATTTGGCTCTAAAATCTAGTTGTTCTGAGGGACAGATATCTGCTACCAGTCATTTGAATAAGGTTTTGTCCATACAGGCTGAGATTCAAAACAAGAAAACCATCAATACAAACTTACCTAATATCTTAGCAATTCAGTACTTAACTACAGCATGATGTTAAAGTTGTTGTCTTCATGTGCATATTAATTGAAAACATTAAATATAAATAAGCACAGGCAGAAGATCTGAGCAGACAGCACCATCATTCAACTACACCCTCTAAACTTACCCAGGATGACAGACAGTAAGATCAATAGACTCAGCCATAAACTGTTAAGTAAAGTAAGTGAAACACGTCCCTCACTGATAAAGAATAAATAACCTGTCTATACTGCCCTTCAGATACACCACCAAATGTCACTAATTACTAAATGATACGTAACACTGTTGCCTTTTAAGCCCAATTAATTTAGTAGTTTTAGTCAAATGCCACGGTTTCCTCTCTACTTGTCCGTTCTTGAGTCAAAACCACCAACCTGCATCTGCACTACATATTCAACAGGACAACTCGTTAACTGGCTAATTAGCTAGTTGACGAGCTAAGCTAACAGTGAACGCGGACGCAAGTACCGAGCAAGTAACGCAAATTCCACTAAAATAACACTTAACTTACCTAAAAAATCAGGAGTGCAGACTGTCACGTGTCCAGTTGGTGAATTGACCACGTTGCAAGCAGAATTGTTATATTTTCCTTGAAAAGTCCTCGAGAAGGCACCAACGCCAAAAACACGGCTCGACGCCGATGAGACATCTAGCGGCCTATCATTGCAATCACCTGTTGCGTTTAGGGCCTCTCTCTAAATTACAGGTGTCATAAATGGGGAAATTGACTACAGAGACCAAAAAATAAAACACGTCACTTTTCTGCTGTGAATTTGGTGTTTAAACATAAAAAGTCCAATGGTGATTGACTCGTTTTTAGAGTCAGCCTCAAATGACCACTGGAGGATTCCTCTCTTCTTTAATTATTATCTGTTTGTTTTTTCACGTTTTCTCTTTTCCAGTTGATCGACTATGCCAAAAAGGGTGACACAGATGAGAAGGCGATGAAAATGGCTAGTTTTTGGCTGACGGTATGTGTCTGCAGCTTCTCAACTTTGTGAAGTTACAAGCTTTGTCGTTGTGAATATAAAATGGTTTATGTGTAGTTGCCCTTTGGTTTGAGTCTGTGTCCTCTTTTCAGGAAAAGGACCTGGTGCCAAAGCTCTTCAAGGTCCTTGCTCCACGGTTTGAGAATCAGTCGAATGGCTACACACGGATGGCACGCGTTCCTAACAGAGAGAACCTGGACAGGGCGAAGATGGCTGTCCTCGAGTACAAAGGCAACCCCTTCCCACCTCTGTATCCTGTCAAAAAGGAGAATGAACTCACCCTCATCAACCAGCTGCTCAAAGGCTACAGAGAAGACAGGGCACAACAGTTAGCGGCAAAATCATAATCTTGAACCATGGTTTTGGATAAATGGTCGATGGTTGGATGGTGAAATGCACTGAAGAGCCACATGCAGATTGTGACATGTAAAGACTCATGCATTTCTTCACCAAAAGAACAGTGTCAACTAAATCCAAGACCTTTTCTGTATGAGAATATTTCTGTTTGGTTATTGTATTAATAAATGTGATTTATGAACAGAAGAGATTTTTACTTTGTCGTCGAACACTAAACTATAAAGGTTTGTCCTGTGGACCATGTAAAGGCTGATTTATGGTCCCTTTACATGTAGAAATACATACTTCTATTTCAAATAACGTTGCTGTGCCTCATCCATGCCTATGTGTCAAGAAAATGTGCACAAATACAGATAAAATTAACATAGAGAACGGACAGAAGGCTCTGTCCACGTTCATGTAATATTGATCATTAAGGAACCTTAACAGTGGAGAAAATCAGCACCAACATTTAGTTGGTTCAAAGATAGTGGTATGAGAGTGGAAAAGCACACAAAATTCCAGGACCCTGAAAGCGAAGTGGTTTAGAGTTTTACAACTGCTTATATGACATTTCAAGCTGTCTTCTGTTGAAAAGCAGTTGGAAACAGCTGTGGATGTACTGTAGCTGTTCACAAACTGATGAAAGCATCCATTTCCAAAATGTTTCTACAAACCAGAACATAAAACCCGCAGTCAGAGCAGTTTTGTGAAGTTTACGTTTAAGTGTCTAAATAAGCCCTTGGAATATTTTTTTTTCCAGACCACAATTTATGGGTCAGTTTGTACAAAGAATGCAAAACAACTTTTCCAGTGCGTGCAATTTGACTTGTAGCAGGCAAAGCACAAGTGTAAGTTATAGCATTAAAATTGCCTCCACTGCAGACACACATGGAAACGTTAATGTGATTAACTCCATCTGTGATATTTACTCACAACAGCATCTGTATCTGCAGGTCTTGAAATTGAATTAAACCCCGTCCAAAAAAATCCCATAAAAGTCTCAAATTAAATTTACAAAGGTCTTGAATATTTGTATTGCCTGCCCTAGACAGTAACATAAACTTTCTGCATAGCGGGTTGTCAGGAGACGCTACACACGTCTGAACTAAGAGTAGGATTGTTGTGACAGTGAATGGTGCTGCAGGAGGCTGTTTACCACTGAACAGAGTTACTACAGCTGAACAGTCACGAGGAAGGTTGTCGACCTTTAATAGCTAAGTGACCATAAAATTTACATTTTAATTGATTAATCCAGTCACAATTTTACTGCCATTTTCAGGATCCAGGTTGATTGATTGGTTGAATTTCAACCAGTTATTTTTATTTGTTGAGAAGTAATGGCAAAACTGTCAAATAAATGAATGCATGAACTCTATGTTACTGCCTTATTGTCCCTACCGACTTCCTGTCATTGTTTGACCATATGATTGTGAAAAAGGAAATACATTCAGATCCATATGATGACTTAAAAAGTCTTGAAAAAGATCGATAATGCTGCACTATATTGTAACATTATTGTTTTGGCATCCTGGTGGACAAATACCAGAATACCTAACAATTTAATGTATCACAATCCAAGTCTCAAGATTGTAGGAATACTGAGTTAGATTTGATGAAATTAGATGGAAAAGAGCTTTGTAGATAAAATGTCACAATAATACCTCCTGAGTTGAACATGATAAATTGTTACCAAACAATGTAAAAAGCTTTAATTCTACCTTCAGAGGCAGTGGTAGTGATTAGGCTGAAAGCCATGTGTAGATCTGGACCTTTACTAGAGAACAGGTACAGACAGGAACAGTTTGTTGTGACTCTGCACTGGGCTACAGGCCGTGACTGAAATAATTAGACTAGCCTACATCAGATTGTGACCAGCCTGGAGTCTGTCCCTGTGGTGTTTTACTTTAATGGACTCTTGTAATGAGAACAGATTCAAAATATGATTTACAGCTATTAGATTTACCCCTTTGGACACACGCCCTTTCTGTAACTGGAACACAAACACTCCTGCTTATTAATGCAGGAGCCAAATAATACACACACCCACCAAGGCCTCTAATAAAACCATATTTTTTTTATTATTATTTTGGCAAAAAGTGTATATGTACAGCGTATTTAGAATTGTCATTTGACACCATTAAAATGCATCTGAACAGTGCTTCAGTGATGTGCTCTTAACCAGATCGCTCTGAGTAGCCTAAAAGCTGTGCTGTTTTCTGTCATGCATACATAATCTCTTTTCTTTGAGTCTTCTCTCCCCCTAGTGTGTGTCTCAGTCCTGTAATTTAACATCAATATCCACAAAGTTGAAGCAGTAATGCAGTATCAGTAAGCCGGTCTGTTAGTCGAGTCATCCAGTGTCTGTTCAGTCAAGTCATGGCAACCGTAGCAACAGGCAACAGCAGACAAAATGGCAGACATGCCAAATATATACCGGACACGTAATCAGAAATAACAACTAGTAGTCTAATTCAAGTATCATTCTGTTTCACAGACTAAGTTACACCTCTGACTACACTCTTACAAATTACACACCACAGTCCTAACATCCTAAAGTACTCCATTACAGCAAGATTGCCACTGATAAATCTGTGACTATTGGCTGAGAACCACCGATTTTATGAATCTGAAATAAACGAATGGTCAAGATAAAAGTGCTGAATTAGTTAGTGTCCGATCGCAGATTTTTTTTTCTTTTCTTTTTTCAGTTTCTGATTTGCTGGAAGCTGGTGGTGAACTCATGTTCAATGGCATTCTTACAGGAATTATCAACTTCAGTTATTCAAAGTTAAATCGTGTTGACTAAACGTGATATGTTCCCTATGATGTCCGGACAGTTGATGACATATTCAGACTGTATTTACAGGTGTAAGCATCTGGAAAACTACTCCATGTGGTGTGAATACAGGTTTCAAAGCAGCTTTATAAAGGTGACGTCATCACGAATAAACAGACTAAGACCAGGAACATTAAAGTGCTCCATGCAGGACAGACAAAATGTTCAGTTGTGTGGATGTTTTCACAGTTCATCTACAAGGCTTTTTTTTCTCATAGTTCAGTGTTAGGGGAAACTACAAAACTTGTAATATTTGTTCAGCTTTTCGTATGGTTTAAATATTCAGCCGCGAAAAGCAGACAAATACAATATTCATGTTTCAGGTACTAGACAGGGGTGAGGATGAAGTTACTCGTATTTAAAAAAAAAAAAAAGAAGCCACCTGCCCCTTAATCATGTATGTGTTCAAGATGGAGCCGAAGACAGACAGTTCGACAGAGGTGTACTATAGTATCCCAGTAACTTGAAAATCACCCCTGTCCTTGTGCTGTATTGCATCAGTACATTCACCAACGTCTACATACACAGAAATGACATTTTTGAGCAGGCATATTCTGCACTCCAGTAAAACCAGTATAGTATAATACTGGTTTCACATAGTGTTTCAAAGAGCACAAGAGGGATTTGTTTGGAATAACTATTAACAGAATTAATCCTGTCAAAAATATACTTAAGCCTATTGTATGTATTTACAAAAGTATAGATTTCAATACACACAATAAGCGAATACTGTATGATCACATGGAGTACATATATTAGCTTTTTGTACAGGAAATACAATACAAACATGCGTGTTTTTACGAGTACCTAGAAGTGCCCACAGTAAACGTGACATTTTACATTTACACATCAGCATATCAATCCAGAATAACCAGCTGCAATGAAGGCATAGTAGGATATAAATTAACCCAACAAACTCCATATAGAGTAAATATCTATGCATTATCAAAATATGCCAAACATAAAAAAAGTTTTTTGTTGTTGTTGTTTTTTGCTGTTTTTTTTTGTTTTTGTTTTTTTTCAAAACATGAATTCGATAAATGGAATGGAATGAGATTTTTCATTGGTCACAGCACCAAGTGGAATTTAATGATGTGGAAATAAACCATAAAAACAAATTTCCTTTTTTTTCTCTTTTCTTTCTTTCTTTCTTTTTTTTTTTTTTTTTAAATAAAACTATATATAGTGGTAACTCTCCCCAGTTTTAGCTATTTACAAACTCTTCCAAGCACACCATCACTGCCTCATGAATTTTTGAATAAAAGTATTTCAAGAATTTTGTTCATTTCCGCATCGTGCACAGCTATCATTCTATTGCTCTGGCTACATCCACTTTGTCATCTTTCTCCCTGTGTGCCTTTTACTGGTCAGCATCAAATATTTATTGCTTCTTTATTCTTTAACAGGCTCAGCACTTCTATCTCACAGCCATTTCCTCCATTCGGGTTATTTCCATTCACAGGTGAAAAGAGACCGTTTAGGGATTCACTTTTCTGATTATTTCTCATCCTCGTCCTTCCAAACTTTATTTTGGCTGTCCCTTTTTGTCCTTAAGCGGTGACACCTTGACTTCCACTCTTCCTTTACCTGTTCACTGTATTGTCATTCTGTCCATTCCTCCTTCTTCCTCCATCCTGACCTCTGTCCCATGTCTCTCTGCATCTCATGCTTTCGTTCCAAACCCTCCTCCTCCTTCGCTCTGCATGCTGAAATATTCGGTGAAAGAGGGGAGTCGTGGCGGCAGCGGGGGTGAGCGTGTGGTCGGGCGGGCAGGTATCAGTGGTGGTGGCAATATCGATGTCAAATCAGCAGCGGTGGTGATGATCTTCTGCTCACTATTCCTTGGCACCTCCGGTCCTTTAGAGGCCACCATCTCCTCCACCGTCTTCACTGGATCCTAGAAGGAGGAAGATGATAGTTTTGCACTCTTGACCTGGTCTCACTCTCAGGATGTAGGTTACAGGAATGTTGCTCTGACCAAAAAGTGGGACCTTGTAGATACTGTGTCAGTAACACCACACTATAGGTCACATTTTGACAGCTTCCCCAGCAGCTCACTAATGTTGACATGCTTATTTAGGTCGGGGTAAATTACTCCTGACCTCCAGGCTTCAATTGGTTCATTTACTTTACTCCAAACCACAAATTACTGTTCAAACCAGAACCTACTGCATATTAATGACATGGGTGAAATCATTAAAGGTAATAAGAAGGACATCTTTTATATCATGCAACAATATGCAAAGGTATGCAAGTCTTGTTTTCAATATATTAATTATTCATTAATCTGGTGATTATTTTCTTGATGAATCTATTAACTGTTTGGTCTACAAAACATCAGAACCCGCTGCTCGTCAAATTTGCATAGAGCTCAAGGTCACATCATTACACCTACTGTGCTACCAACACCCAAAGCATCACATATGACAAGGAAAAGCAGCAAATCGTCACATTTCAAAACTGAGAAAATCAAACGTTTGGCATTTCTTTTGAGGATGACTTGAAAGATTAGTATTATTTGATTAATAATTCAATTAATAATTTTATTATTAGTATTTAAATTACCAGATTCATTTTCTGTTGATCAACTAACTAACCAACGATAGCAGTTAAAGCTCCCGGACTCTGAAGTACTCTGGTCGAGGAGCTCAGGCTTGTTGAATGTCTGCTCTAGTTAAATCGCTGCTCAAAACTCATTTTATGGAGCTCTTAATTCTAAACCTCTTATATTTGCCTTGCTAATTTGTGCTTTGCTTCTTCTCCTAGTGTCTTTCATCGTGTTATTCTGTACCTACAGAACATTGTAATTCCTTTTTAAAGTCATTATAAGTTGTTATTGCAATTCTAAAAATGATGAGATCAAACTGTTCCTGACCACTGTCAGTCAGATGACAGTAATTGCTAAAATGACAAATCGATACACTAAATTGCAGTATAATTCTGTATTATTTCATAAACAATAATTGAATTAGCCCAAAGCCCCTGTTTTCCATCCATCCATCCATCCCGGGCTGACATGTAGAGACAAACAACCTCCCACATTCACACCTATAGGCAAGAATGTGCCACCTGTTTTCATGTGTAAATTAGAAACATTGGAATTGTTCTTCAGAATCTACATTTCGGTTGTCAGGACTTGTTATGAGTCATCCATTATGATTGCTTTTAATTTTGTAGCTTTGATGTGCTGCAAACTGTGAATTTCGCTGTAACCTGCAGTTACTAAACCCCACTGGCCCAGATGCCTTAGCTACTAAACACACTGTGTTATTCTATAGAATTTTGCCCATCCTGGAAAACAAATGGTAAATGTTTTATTTGGTATTTGTCAGTTTGGCTTGAGACCACATTATAGCACAGAGACTGCTGCGATAAGACTCAGAGTTTACCCTTCCGGCCAATTTCTTTGTTCTTTCCCCCAAATAACCCTGGTTCAACAGACCCACTGTGTCAGTGTGAGTACAACTTCAACTACATTTCTTTCACTTACATAAAGACAGGGAACATTCTGTTCAACACCAAAAACCAGACTCCCCACCTCAGTTTTAGGGATAGCAAGACTGAAGGTCAAGTTTAAAATTATGGTTTAATTGGACTTTTTTTCTGTTTTTGAAGCAGCTGCACTAATGCTTGGTCTTACCACTGTCTTCCAATTAGAGGACTACAGTGAATGCATCAGTTCTACTGAAAAAGAACCCAGAAAACAAAGCACTACTATTTTTACACTGGTGTACACTAGACATAACAGCTAACGCCTAGTACACACATAAAGATTTTCTAAGTCTCAACAGATTTTTTATCTGTGAGAGCCCCCGCACATGAAGATAAAAAATCATTGCTTGATTGAACAGTTTTGGTGTGGTGTGCTCCAATTTTCCCAATACAGCACACCACACACATAAAGATTTGTCTTACAACACACTAGAGTCTGACCCCCAAGCAAGAAATCTCGCGTGATCTGACGTTGTACCCGAGGTAGTATTTCTTGTCAACACTTATCCTTGTCATTCCTATTGTGGTAGGATTTCGAGGACACGTTGTATAAACACTCGTGTGTTTGCCATTGCTCTATAAGATGGTCGTCCATTTCTGAAGTCCATTGGACTTTGACTTTCGCTTTGTCTATGGTAGCCATGGAGATGGTAGCCATACTGGTTTGTTATGCTTCCATGTTCTTCAGTCAGCTCGCTTCTTTACTGGCTACATTCAATTCCACGTCACAATCTGTGGATTGTTGGCTTCCCCCACACACAAGAGGACTTTTGATTGTAAATACTGAACAGGGTTAACATTTACAATCGTCGGCCCCCACCATTTTCCGAGCAGATCGTTGGGAGAAACTGACTCTTAACACATCTCACATCACAGAATAATCTCGTAGGATAATCAGGCGTTTGCTGTCCTTGGTCGGAAGGGGGGAAATTGGGACAAAATCAGACAGATTATCCTTACGTGTGTACCAGGCTTAAGGAACAACAGAACCAGCTTCAATCAGCCACTTTCAAATGGAAACTAGTTTTCTCCAGAGCAATATAATTTTATTAAACTCAGTATAATTATTACTGCTATGTAACTTCATTCCTTTCTTCTCTTTAAAGGGCCCATATTATGCAAAATCCACTTTATACTGATTTCATAGTGGTTGTATGTGTTCCCGTGACCTTTATAATGGTTGGTATACACTGTGCGATTTTGGGCTGTATCAGACAAAAGATGACCATCGTAGGAGAAACATGGAGATATCTTTGGTCGTGGCTCTAAAACGGTGGTCTTCCGTTGCACTGTGAGACACATTCAAGGACAGCCATTGTCAATGTCTTGCGACCAAAGGTAACCTGAGATAAAATTCTGACAGTGTCAAGGGTCTAACGATTGCATCCCGACGAGCCATTGTTCCCCAATGTCAACATTAACAAATGGTTGCAGTAGCGAAAACCACACCCTCTCCCTGTGAGGGGTGTAAAGTAGACGTGGTTTACACATCTTATTTGCATTTGAAGGTGCAGACACAGAAACAGCCTGTTCTCAGGAGAGCTCTTGTACTCCTGATTTGGGGCAATATACTCCGTATACAATGTGTTTGGACCACTTAGACCTATGTGAAATGGTTGAAAAACAGTATAATATGGAACCTTTAAAGTGTAGTGCCTTCAATAGTTCTTCAACAAACACTTTACACCTCGGCTTTTGAGAGGTGATGAACATGTAAACTGGTCTCGACTGGTCTTGATGTGTTACTCCTACTAGTTTTTGCATGTTGTAGTTGAAGATGGACTCTTTTTTGTTCAGTACAAAAAAAGCAACTTGCACAGATTTGAACGTTTCCCCAGCTAGACAATTCACCACAGCGAACATGACATCTTAATTTAGTCTTGTCAAAGTTTCTATTCAATCGTTCTTTTCTTTTGCCTGCTGTCATTTATCCGACGCCCACAGGAAGAGACGGAAGTTTCAGCCAGGAAATAATCCCTAGAAACATGTCTTGTTACAAACTGCATTGTTACGCTGATACCTACTAATTTGAGGTTTTGTTAGGTGAGGCAGTAGGTAATTTCAAGCTCAGTTTGACACAAGGAAGTTTGGATTTTAAAAAGCAACAAAAAAATGAGTACAACCTGAATGAATCTAATTACATAGAGCAAGCACTGCAAAATGATTAGAGGGAAGCATAAACTGAACATAGATGCAGACACGGGAAATGGGCTATAACTTGTTCCTGATTCTCAGTTCAGCAGTTTAAACATATGATACTGACTATGCATCCAAATGTGCACACATTTAGGTGCTACTCACTGATTGGATGGAGCAGAGCTCAGTGAAGTTAGATTGAGAGTCTCCCAGGAAGGAGCTGTTTCCGTAAGCATGATGGGGGAAGCTCTCAGCCCCCTCGCCCCCTTTCGGACTGGACAGCAGGATCCCAATCTGGGATGTCCGAACATGATATGGGAAATTCTTATTGGCTGCTGAGGGGCGTGTGATAACCTAAGGGACAAAAGAATAAAAATGCATGATGATTCCTGCTGATTGTTATATAATCTATGTCTATAGGATATATACACATATATATAGCATGTAATGTGACACAGGTCTAGGTGAGAAGCTGAAATTGCAATGCATGCACTGAGCAGGAATATAAAAGGAAGTTTGCATGAGCAGTATGGCCCATTAGTAAAGAACAATGTGTCGAAGGTGAGAAAGAGCTAGATAATGATGTGTGGAGGAGACAATCAGCACGGGGCAGTTATGACTCAAGGATAGTGAATAATGTATGACTGACAGTGGCAATAATGACTCTTGAATAATGTGAACTATGTAGAAGTGCAAGGGTACGAACAAGGAAGACGATGTGAGCGTAGAGGTGGATGCCAAGCTGAATGCCGTTGACAATCTTCTCCCGTGCCCAACGAGGAATCCCGAAGTTGGCAATCAGAGCCATAACAGGCACTGCAAAAAACCTGAGGAAGACAAGTGAGCAGATTCAAGATAACGATGCAGAGGAAGCATATTAAAAATGAAGCGACAAGAATAGAGTTTGATGTTGAAAGAAAGAGAGCAGACTAGAAGAGTAGAGAGTAGAAGCTGATTTAAGACACTGGGAGAGATAAAGATGGGAGGAGAGGAGAGGCGTAGATAATGAGGCGGGAGATAGTCGTAGCAACAAGAGAGTAATGCAGAGATAATATTAGTCTTTGTAATCTACCCTTCATTTCGAGCTCATGCTATTATACACAGAGAGTGAAAGGCAGAGTGCCTGAGCAGTGTATAGAGAAGGGTTTTTCTCTGGCTTGTGTAAAGGAAAAACACTACTTTCCAGTACAAACCTTTTAACTCTTTCACCCATAAATGGAAGCCTAAATTATTCCAATAGAGAGATCTCATCAGCTGAGTAAAAATATATATTTTCCTCTAGAAATCATTCACTCAAGTACAATTATCTACAGTAGAGTACAGAGGTTGGGCACACAATGTTTTAGACGGATAGAGTAAAATAAACAACTTCTCATTTCAGTGCAGCTAAAGCATCAGCGATCTCATGCACCTTTTTCTTTTTACAAAGCAGCATAAATTATTCAAATTGAAGAGACCTCAAACAGAGGAAATGTGTATCTTTGTACTCCTGCAATCTCAGGCTCAGGTGCTATTATCCACACAGTGAGGGTAAAGTAAGGGGGGTGGGGGTGCGCAGGTCTTACCATAGTGTGTATGTGGTGAAGAAAGGGACGTAGAAAGGCTGTTTCTCTGGGTAGTGCTTCAGAGAGACCAGCACAGCGTAGCAGAACCACACATAGGCCAGCAGCTGCAGGCCCATCAGTCCGTAACCTGCAGGGCTGTCGTAGGCGTACAGCACTTCACCTGGGTCAAAGCACTGCCAAGGGGAAATGAGAAGTTGTGCCAAAATTAATACACACACACACACACAAACTTACACACAAAGTATAAAAGACGGTTCTGTTGGCTTGGCTTCACATTGTAGACTGTGCCCTAATTACTAAGATGGATTGCTCATGGTTCAGCTGATGCACTGTGATGATGGAGCCAAAGTACAGCTTGTAGTATTCTGTGCAAGTCTTTGACATTGACACTTCCTTCTCCACAACTAGGTCATCGGCATGCATGCGCACGCAAGTTTGTGGCCGTGTGTGTGTGTGGGTGTGTGTGCTTGCATCTGCGGATGCTAGATTGCATTTTACAGTCCAGTGACTGTAGAGCGTTGGCCATACAGGGTTACCCTTGCTACATAATGCATAGATCTGACTGACTTGGCATGGAGCTTCTTGGGATCCAACCAGGAAACCAGAGCCTGTCGGACTCTTACCGGCAGGCCCAGTACGAGGAACACTCTACATTTCACTTCCAATTGTAACCTAGTTTCACATATTTTTAGCTGGAGCTCCCCTGAGTTTTGAGCTCTTTAATAGCAAGGACCATGTAAGAGGGCAGACGGCAGATAAATTACACTGCTTCAGATCCACATATTGCAGTGAGAGAGATGGCTATAGGCTCCAGCATTAAATATAGCACATATACTTCCACTGCACTATTCCCACTGGGTCATTACCATGCTGTATTCAAAGACTGTACTGTAATCCACTGTCCCTAAATGTACCATCATTACATCTGACGGTGCGGGAGCCTCTGCAGTATGCAGAGATGTATGTAACTGTAGCACTCCTGAGGCTGTTATTAATTCATGAACTCATATGCTCAACATGATAGATGGTGAAATCTGTTTCCGTCTTCACGCAAACACAACACGGACACATCAGTTCAAGTTTCCACTCCATGGAAGCCTCATAGAAACAGTCACCAATCTAAGATTCCCCATCTCAGGTGCAGATGTAAGGATAGTTGTGTTTGTTGTTGGTAGTGGCCTGGTTGTTCCTGTCCGGAGCTTTAATTTGTTACTCATCAACGAGCTTCCATATATTTTTTTTTTTTGCACAAGAGACTTTATGAATAATTAGTAATGTATCAAGTGTAATGGGTGATTTGACAGAAAAAGCTATTACAGCCCACGTTGATCTGTGCACCCAACTCTCCCATGAATATTTATGAGGTTATTAAAAAAGCCAAGGAGAGCAATAATACAATATGAGTGCAGACACTGTGTCCAGCATTGTCAATCAGGAAGCTTGCACCCAGTCATCTCTGGCATAATTCAGATGCTGCTTTCAAGTCACATCTGAAGAAGTGGAACTTTGAAGTGTTGACATGTTTTACTAGCCAAGATATGAATTTAAACTGAAAAGCAACTGAGCTGCAGCAGATTGCTGTTGGTGACTTGCATGCAGGCGATTTTATTAGTTGGAAAATTAGGGCTGCCCCTTGATTATTTTCACTGCTTATAATTCAGTCAATTATTTTCCCCAATTAACCGATTTCATCTTAGTCTGTAAAGTGTTAGAAAATAGCTGAAGTTTCCCAGAGTCCAAGTCTTTAGATTGTTTGTTTCGTGTTTCAAAACAGAGATATTATGATTTTTCATAATACACCTAAGAAAATCTGCAAAACTTCACAGTTGAGAAGCTGCAGTCGTTGAACGTTTGGCTTTAAAAACTGATTATCAAAACTGTTGACTATTAATTTTCAGCTCTAGTGAAAAGAGCAGCTCATTTTGATTTTCCATTCATCAGTCCCCTGCCACCTGCAATCACCAAACTTGTAGTTCACACATTTTGGGCACATTTAATTTCCAAGTTGGCACCTCTTACTAAGAGAAAATCCAACAACTGTCGTGGTTGTGCGCTGAAAATGAGGGATGGGTGTTGAATAAAGCTGAAATAGTCGAGGGAATCAATGCCTAAAAATCAGCACATTTGGTATGAATTTGATGAGTGATTAATATTTTAAATTATTTATTGTCTTATAGGGTCAATTGTTAAAATTATTTAATTAAAATACCAAACATTGTCTTGCTACTGCTACCGAAATACATACAAGACCTAAATAACTATATTTTATTACAAAAGATCATAAAGGTGTGTGTGTGTGTGTGTGTGTGTGTGTGTACCTCAGCTTCGTAGATGAAGAGGATGATGTAGGTGATCGTGTAGACCGTCATATAGATGCTCAACTTTACTGAGCCACTGTGACTGATCCTTGCCCTGACACATGGATCAAACAAGAGGGTCAGAGATTACACATGACAGTTACAGGAAGATGAGAAGCAGACACACACCCACACACACACACACACACACATAAAAAAAACACACATATGGGCGGGAAGCATGGAAGGGTGCAGGGGCACATCGAAACACACACACAGAAGTAGCAGACAGTTTAATCTAGGACTGGTGTGCTCAAAGTGGAGCTGTATAAATATGAAATGGCCACAGACTCATGGACGTGGCGGACTGTGACAAAGATTGTCCGCCCTCACAAATGCAAAAATGAATGCTTCTTAATTTGCAGTCAACAAACAGAAGCGCTTCAGCGTTAAGCCTTCATCAGGGTTTCAAACATCCTTTTGCTAAGAGTAATTCATCACCACACACACGAGAGATGCATTTCAGAGTTGTCGGATAGTCATCTCAAAAGTGTGGACTTATCACTCACCACAGATAAACAGTCTTGTTTTAAGCTTGATGGTTATGCAGTTCTGAGTTTATTCACTGGGGCTTTCAGAGGTTTTAATAAGTACAAGAGCTCACAGAGCCTTGTGAACCCAGAAGATGATGTAATCTGAGAGTCAAAAAACCCATCTTAAATGTTGCATGCCAAGTTTTCACTTCATGAGTTCAGTCTGGAAAATAGCCACAAGTGATTCAACTGAACCTGAAGTAGGACCGATCTTCAAACTACGAGCAGCAGTTTAGGTGATGACTCACCACCACTTAAACTCAAAACCCCTCTGAACTGCAATTTAACAAGCTGTTGATTGTGCACTGCGAGGTCCTTTCCTCACATAAAACTGACTCCAAAAGCGACTTCTGGGGATATACTGGCAGAAAATTTAAACAACATTACAGGAGCAGCCGGCATGTTTTTCCAAGTCTGACAGGTCAAGTTTGAAAGTGGAATTTGTAGGGGTATTTATCCGGTCACGTGTAAGATGGATATATACGATGTTGTTCCAGCTATGAAGAGCGCTCATACAGCAGCTACAGGCTGTGTGAGATAAGGCCTGTCCAAATCAAATGTCCATGAAGCTTTACAGGAAACAAGACAAGGTCAAAAAGATGTATGTGGCTTGGGCTCCGAATACTCAAATCTTGATTTTATAATTGTGACATCATCTGACAAAATCACCAAACAAACAGATGAAAGACAAAGACTGAGCTGTGATTTCACCTGTATTCCCCTGTATTAAGGGCTTTTTGTCTTTATTACAGTTATAGAGAGACAGAGAGAATGAATGGAGATGCCACGCAGCAAAAGGCCACAGGTTGCCCTCGTAACCTGGGCCACCAGGGCAAAAACTTCATGGTTAGCTCGTATTTCACCTGGAGAGCAACTGGGGCACACACTATAATTCTTGTGTTTGTCTGAGACTCACAGTGAACTTTCAGCTCCAGACTGTGACCTATCAGAAGGAGGTCTCAGGACTAACACTTCTCTGTATTATGTTTAGTTAACCCTTTGCCTCCTTTAGAAACAAGATACATAAACATTCAGTGTGAATATTGTTTACACTGAATCTCACCTCCACTGTGTTAGAAGTGATCCTCCACTTCCCTGCAGTTCCCGAGCTGCCAGAGAAGCCATAGCAGCTTAGTCGACTAAAGCTCGGCACTGAGTTGTGTTAAAAGTTCATTCGGCTCAGTCAGTCAGGGACATTTGTTTGATTACTGGCTCTGCTGTTGCAGTCCGCTCAAAAAAAATGAGTGAATCAAAAACTTTGTCAGCTGAGTCTCTGGAGCAAAGGTCATCCTTCAGCTACACATAAAAACACAATGTGAAGTCCAAACCAGGGAAGCATCCATCTATCCCATCCCCTGGATGCATCATGCATTCATCCACACTCTCCCCCTTTAGCGTACTAACTGGCTCTTTGACTGACACCTAACATTGTCATGAGATGAGATGGTGTTATGATTGTGACAGTGAGGCCTGACAGTGAGAGGCAGTGGCAGCGTAAACACACCCACACAAGGTGACAAGGCTTTCACAAACAGAGATACATATAGGCTCAAACAAAATACATTTGCACATATAGACTACAAAAAAAACTCAGAACCCCCCACCTGGTGACAGTGAAACCTTTGCCCAACAATATGAGCATCAGAAGGAACACCAAGAAACTGACGGAGAACAGTAATTTCCCTGGAGACAGACAGAGATGGAGGGACAGAAAGTGAGAAAGAAGACAAAGGGGTAATTAGGTTGTGGTTTCCGAATCTGTAATATCAGTGGGGAAAGATAAAAATCAGGTCGTCACACACACACGCACACGCAAGCGCGCACACACACACACAGTCCCACAAAAATCATACTTGATCTTGTGAATGCCTGTCAAACCAGATATCACAGTTCTTCACTTGCACACAATTCCATCATCGGCCACTCGTTCATTCTGCTCAGGCTGAGTGATTTCCCAGCGCAGAGGCAGCGTGAGGCAGTCAATCAGTCAGTCAACCAGTCAGTCAACAGCCGATGCAGGAGAAGAACTCACCGAGTATTTTCAGGCTGCCGTTGCCAACTCCATCTCTCGCATACAGGCCCCAGTAGACACAGTGGAACAACAGGCTGAGCACTGTCAAACGGAGAAGATGGCAGGAGGAGAAAAATGGGAAAATAAGAAGGGGGAAGAAGAGAGGAGAGTAGGAGGAGAGTGATGAGAGAAGATGAAGAAGAGAAGGAGATGATAATGTGAAAAGCGAAAGGGGCGGGGGAGGTGGAGAGAAATGGGGAGAAGAAAGGTGAGGCAGAGGAGGAATTGATAAAAGGAGATGAAAAGGGAGGAGAAGGCTTAAGAGATGTGGGATGAGAGGGAGAGAGGGAATTTAGGGATGGCAGAAGAATCGAGAGGGGATTTGTAGAAGGGACCAGCAAGTGAGGAGGAGGAAGAAAGCGAGATAAGGGGGGAGGAGAGAGGAGAGGAGGGTGGGGTGAAAAGAGTGAGGGGGTATTCGTCAGTAACAGCATGCTCCACTGAACACTGTGGCACAGCACGGCTGTTTGCAATAGTTCCTATTCAGAGGCTAATAAGGGTGATAATATCTCGGCTCTTGAAGAGGGGATTAAGGTATGAGATGCTGCAGCCATGCGAGAGGCTCATTGTCATCTTGAGTGTGTGTGGCATAATGTATGTGCTGTGGTGTGTGTATGTGTGTGTTCAGGACAGAAGCTCTCACCCTCCACACCTGCTGCCGTCATAAACATTTTGTAGGTTGTGTGAAGAAGCTGTCTTCCCTTCAGATTGTCTGCAGAGGAAAAAAAAACAAGAATGAGACAGAGGTGATGAAAGTGTGGGGTGTGTGCGTGTGTGTGTGTGTGTGTTACTGGGGATAGAGATAAAAAGGATGGAGATATGCTAACAGATGGCGAAGGAGAGTGAGAGAGGTACAGAGAGTGAGAGGAAAAAAAGAAAGAGCAAGGGAATGGGCCCAACAAATGAAGGGAGTGGCCATTAGTATGCATCCGTCTTGCGATGCCCGTCTCTAGATGAGGCCTGGTACGTCCTCCACTCTCTGTCCCTAATCTGAGAGGAAGTATTGTTAATACGTATTTAAGCAGGCCATTTTACTGCAAAGACACTCCTCCAACAGCGATGGCCTGGGGGGAAATTTAGAGGCTGAGGAAGGATCATAAACATCCACATACATTCCCAGCTGCCCTGAACAACCACGGGCCGGCCAAGTACTGAGGGATCATCCTTTGGCTTCCTCAGAGGTCCTCTAAGGATGGCTGGTGAAGGATCATTCTTCTCCAAATTAAAATATCCCCTTATTACATACGTTCTTCAATATTTTATGTTATCACCTTTTAAACCACCTCTTCCCTTCATTATCTGCAGATACCCTTGACATCATATCATTAAGGTGGAGGTTGATGAAAAAGTCCTGTTTTCTCTATTGGCACAACAGGTCCCTGTGTTATTTTTTATGTCCTCCGTTTGATTTGACTCATGTAAATGTATAAAACTCAGAGCCAATGAAATTCAAATTTGTCAGACTCAGTGTGCACTCCAACGAAGCTGGCAGGAGCAACGTACACATGGTGAATAAGATACAGCAGTTCATTCAAAACCTGCTCTCAACTTGCATAAAATCACCATAAGATTTCAGCAGAATCCAAGACTCAAAAGATGTATTTGCACCTCATTACGTAGCCTTATTCCCCCGCACCAAGGCCAGCACAGCAAAAGATACACCTCCCCTGTGCCCATCCATTTAAATAACAGTGCATGGAAATCCAACCAGTGCACTATAAAACACACCAAGATAGGTGAAGCAAGTTTCAGAGGCGTTTAACTACACAACACTTGGATGACCACGCTGGAGTTAATTAATTTAAAGGCTGTTCAGAACAACAAGTTCACCACATGGCCCATTTAGTAGCTGATCTGGAACAGACAAACTTGGTAATTTGCAATTCCGCAACAACTGGCCAACTCCATCTGCTGCGGAAAGTGGTGTGATTCCAGCAAAGCAGAGCAGCGACTGAACACAGCCTTTCTTCAGATTGTCTAGTGTCTGCTCACTCTTAAAGAGACAGTTCAGCAGCCTAGCAGAGCTATGTATTGCTATGCAAGGGGCCACCAGGAAAAAAACAAAAAAACACAAACTGTGTCTGTCAACACTTAAAAACCGTAACAATCTAATATCGGCTTAAACGTACACCCCAGGTAGAATACTTACAGTGGTTTATCTTCCCGTGTTAATAGCACTTTCGTTTGACAACATTTTTTTGGCAGATTTTTCGGCTGACTGTGCCTGGTTGGGCAGCTTCCTCCCTCATTTCCAAAGACATGCACATTAGACTGATTGGTGTCTCGAAACTTGTAGGTGTGAATGTGAGCTGTCTCTCTCTGTGATAGACTGGTGATCTTGCACTAGTCAGCTGGGATTGGCTGCATGATCCTGCTTCGATGAGCCGTTTAGCTCATGAATGATTGGATTCCTACGCTCAAATATACCCGTGGACTACGGCCAGTATTACGCTGCCTTCTGATTCACTGAACTGACCTGAGGCTCTGTGGGTGCACTTGGTGGGGATACAGCAGTTAAATGGATATTAGATTGTTTCAGTGGATGTTTTTAAAAGTGTCTCTAATACTTTTATTTGATGGCCACATAAAGTTAATCTGCTGGTGCTACCTCAAATAACCCCACATCAGAAAGCCTTCATTTTCTCTTTAAATTCCCTTCGTTAAATTGGTTTCAATAACCGACATTTTGAGATATGAGGCTCACCACCAAAACAATGAGGGTGAAGTTTACAAAAAACTACATTAAAATAAATTTAATAGTAATATCTCTTTTCAGACACAGTAGCTGCATTGCAGTTGATAATCCATAGTCTTCTAGTCTTGTAGAAATAGTTCCTGTACAAACAGTGTACAGTGTGGATGCTGTGGCTGAATATTTCAACATTTTCCCATTGCTGTGGGCAGCACAAACAGAAAATACTTATATTCACCCCAAGTCTATTGCAGTGGCTGCAGAAATCTCTGAGAAACCAGTCTTAAAGGAGAAGTTTCGCTTTTTGCAACCTGGACCTTATTTCTAGTATAAAATACGTTTATTTACTCACCCGAACAACTTTGGTGTAACTTTGAGTCCTTCGGAAGATATTTAGATCCACTCGCGATCCACGTGTATCTATATAACGGGAGTTGTTGGGGCAACGATGCAGTGTCCAGGTTGCAAAAACTGAACTTCTCCTTTAAAACCTGGGCCCATAAAACTAGCTATAACTGTTCACATGGCAACATCCTGTGGCCTCCGAGCAGTGATTTCCAGCCTGAGGTCTGGACCCCCACTCAGTGCCGTCCCAAAAGGTTTTTTCATCTAATAGTGTCTTCTTTTCATTTGTGCTGTTCTTCCTCATAAACTACTGGGCATTTCTCGCCCCCAGGCCTCTAGAAAAATCCCTCAAAAGAAACAAGCTGAGGTGGAAAAGTTGGTCTTTGGTTGAATTGCTCATAACTCATCTCCACATTAAGGACATACCTTGTGATGTGAGGGCACAGAGAGACTTGTTTACTACGGAGCTGATAAAAATCAAAAACGGCAGGGAACCAAAGCACTGGAGAAAAGTTTTTTTTTCATTATTTAACAGTAATCTGCGTGGCATAGGAAAGCCTCACATTAGGAATGCTTGGCGTGAGTTTTCATTTTAGGGTGAGTCATTCTTTGGTGCTGTTTTCTCAGCTACTGCAGTTTAGTTCACTGTGACTTTCACACGACAAACTGGCCTCACTAACATTAAGGTTGCCACTGCCTTCTCCACTCAACCGTTCACCTCGTACATGAAAAGTGAACCCAGTGCCTGCCATCCACTCACTCCTGTATCTGTGTAGCTTGTGCTATGCTCTGACAAAGTCCTGGCCCCAGGAGAAAATAGGCACATGCTCCACCTTTACTTATCTGTGGAAACATGAGAACTTACTCCTATCCCATCAAGAAAACATGTAGATTTTATAATAGATCTGAAGAAAAGGCAGGGGGGGGGGATTAATGACTGCTGTGAGCTTTGAGAGTCAGAATAAACTTGTTCATGGACGAAGAAAGAGAAAAAGCGATACAGTAAGTGGAAAAAAAAGAGTACTTACAGGCAAAGTAGCAGGAGAGGAGGAACACCATGGAGAATATGACCAGGAACGTGATGTCGGTCTCCAAGATTCCTGGAGGAAGGAAAAAGAATAATTAATGCAACAGAAAGATGGAAAACACAGAGAAAAGGAGGAAAGAGGTAGAAAGGGGAACCAAAACCAGAAAGTAAAGTAGTGTATGGGGTTCAGAAAATATCAAGGTGAAGAAGACAGGGGACAATTGAGCATAGAAAAAAAAGGGAAGGATGAAAAATACACAGGCAGGTACGTGATGAGGTTACTGGATTAGTTGAGAGAGAGAGAGAGAGTTACACTATATGTAGAACAGGAGAGAGAGAGAGCACTGGAGATGTAGGAATAATTCATTTAGAAGCTACTTGGGTCTCTTCTTTTCATCCCTTCCTTTCAGTTCATCTATCATCATTAATTCATTCAGCCGTCCCTTCATTATTGTAATTTGTTCAGTTCAGTGTGCTTTATTGGCCGTGCTAAGTGGTGTTGGCTTGTGCCATCAGCGATTCATTCCATAATCTCTCTCTTTCTGTCTAATCACTCTTACCGAACTCATCTGCAGAGAAATGCTGCGTCCAGAAAGACTGGCCATTGGTCAGTTTCATCTCATACTCCAGCTGCAAGCCATCGCCCTGTGAGAAAGGGAGGGAGGGGAAGGTGGGAGGAGAAAAAGAAAAACAAGACTCAGAGTGTGTGAATGTTTAATCTCACCCGCCCTTTCTCTCTCAGATCGTTTCGGGCTTTGTGATCTGTACAAAATAAATTAAATTAAATTTATGCATAAACTTCTACAGGTAAAGAGCAGAGAGCAGTAACAAAGCTTTAAGACTTTTCCTTCTATTTCATTATAAAGCTGACAATGGAGACCCAAAGGATTTTCCCTGCTGGAGTGGGCTGAAAATAGAGGTCAAATGATAGTGGATTTTCAGTGGCTGATTGGATAATGATAGTTTGGAAAAGGAAAAGGCTGATAGCTGACTGAATGGCCATTAGCTTATAGAAAAAAATGACACTGTTGTAAAAGAACAAGTCCACAAGTTGAAGGTATTTTTTGTAGGACAGCTTATCCCATACTTACAACTTTATCACACATCCTACATTTTTCTTTTCTAGTGGCTAGTTCTAAAAATACCATCTTTAATGTAAGATGAAGATGGCTTTCTTGATTGCTTTGCATGCTATGCAACATGTTGATCATGTATACAAGTCCTTACTTTATTCAAAGTAAAGAATAACGCTTCTCTGTAATATGAAAAGGAAAAATGTATTGTGTATTTCACATTGTTTGCCTTCATGGTGGTGTTCTCCATCTTTGTATTAATCCATCAGAATCAGACTGAAGGTGAATCAAACATTACCCAGCAACATGTAAAGCACAATCCTTTGTTATGTAAAAGAACCTGAAGTTCTCAGTAAGTAAATATTTTCTGCCACACACACACACACGCACACACACACACACACACAGGTAGAATAAAAAATGTGACAAGACAGATTTGGTACTTTCTGGCAGTTACTGATACTTGCTGCTACTAGGTTGGCATCACTAAAATATTGAGGTGTGGCAGCCTGCAATATTAATAATGCTGATATGATGACTAAGCCTTTATTTCTCATCACTAACAAAGATGTCATAATGCATAATTCAGCCTTCAAGACCTGGAAAAAAAAACCTAAAATAAAAGCTGCAGCACTAAAGAAAGAAAATGAAAAGCCCTGAGGATGTCTGATATATCGCTCTACGTAACTAACAACGCCCTGAAACCATGCGACACCTCTGCACGATCATGACATACTGTAAAACATCCTGCTCGTCGCTCGCTTGTTGCGGATCATGAGACAGTTTTGCTTTTCTAAGCTCAGTGATTCATCACTTTCTGCTGCAGAATTTCTCCACTGATGTCGATTATTCATATCAAATTGTCATGTGTGAGAGCGGGCTGGATTTACAGCTGTCTGACTTCATCTGACTTCCATGTTGCAGCCCAATGTTGTGATTCAGTTTGACATGGGTGCAATAACCCAGAAAAACAAAAACAGCCCAGACTAGCACTGCTTTAAGTTTGAAAAACATCATCTGGATTTCTTCCACCATTTCCAGGTAAAAAATGGAGGAGGCAAACTTCCAAACTCTCCTTGGAGTGCAACACTCTGGTGGTTTAGCTGCTCAGAGTAATTGTGTCATGTCGTCACTGGGTCTCTAAACTGGTCTGGGAGTCCCTCAGGATCCCCCAGGTATGTTAAGGAAGTTGGTGGAGAAGCTAGGCCACTCTGCCTACTGTACCACCAATGTGAAGATGACCCAGATTATCAAGATGGATGGATGATCATATCCATAGCAACTGTTTTCTCTGATTTGACGAAGAGCATTCTCACTGTCAATTATTAATAGTTACTGTGACACATTTATCAATTATTTGTTGGGCTCATTATAATTATGTATTGCTTACTGACATGAGTGTGGTGCATTAATATGTTGTGAGAGAGAGCACAGAGGGAATATTTGGGTAGGTAAACATGAAGGA